>PNEQ01027656.1:11450-31033 GCA_003012365.1 Medauroidea extradentata | reverse complement strand
CAGGTGGTTATCATGGAGTAATACAATCCATGCGGCACCCGAGGAGGCCTTTTAGCGCTGCCGCCACTGTATTGTATTTCGCCGCCCTGCCCGACAGCCACGGCGCCGAGGAGTGAGTGGGAAGGGGGTGTCCTAGCTCCGCCACCACAGTATCGTACTACACCGCCCAGCCAGACAGTCGCGGCTCGCAACAGTATTAATGAGCACCTAAACGCGCTTAATCACCTATTTCCAGTTTTTGTAACACGTCATAATATCTATAAATTCATCAGCTATGATTGCGTTACGGGGATCTCGTTGCTCAAAAGTTCGTTATCATTGTTATAGTAATTTTTTACCACCAAACATACGTACGATAAAGAAAAGGCTGATTGTATACTGAACACGTGTTGGTGTAAGTTTTATTTCATACGAAATGTTAGCCCACTGTTAACTCAGTGATTAGTCGGAAGCATCCTACCTTTTTGGGTTCCCGGTTAGATTCTAGATAAAGGAAAGTGGAAATTGTTCAAACGCCGTTTGTCACGTGACGGACACAGCTGTGGTGCATGGATTTTCTCGAGTCACTCCCGTTTCCTTCCTCGCCTTCAATCCACCGCTTCTCCATCTTCTCTTCCTTAACTCATCAATGCTTCGAACTGTCCTAAACAACCTCGAGCAGGACAACTGGCTTCAGACTGCGCAATCATTTAGATGTTGACGCCTGAAGACCAGAACGTGTTTTATACTAAATCAGTTTGAACAACTAAATCCTTATTTGCAATTAATAATGGCGAAAACTTGAAGAAGCGACACTCTAAAACGTATTTAGTGAATATTCTTTGATTGCCAGTGGCTTTGCGCCGATTTTAAAGTTTACATCAGTAAATTAAGTTCACTGATATAAACATTGAAAAATACTAACTAATAAAATAAAACATTGAAAATGTATTCCTAGATGTACGAAAAATTATGTAAGCCTATTTTTGCGCCACATTTTCTACCAGTTTCTGTAGTTTAAAAAAATTCAATAATGTAAAATGTTTAATATTGCTGGTGAGATTTGAAACAACTTTTTACATGCAATCAAGCGCGGCTCGTGGATTTTGACCTAGGTAGGGCTGCATACGAGGAGGAACCCTTATCTCCCAATAAAAGGAGGGTTGTCCGGGGGTCCTCCCTCGAAAAAATTTGGACTTCAAGGTGCAACATGGTGCAATTTTATCAGTTCTCGTGTCTAAACAATGAATATACTTTTGATAGATTTATTAATATTTTTTAAAGAAACTTTCTGTTAAGGGACCTCCCTAGTCCCTAGTAGAGGAAATCAGGTAACGTTTCAAGCAGTTACCGCTATTCCATTTTCTCAAACAGTTTAAAAATCATTACAATGTATTAATTTTTTTAGACCAAAATTCACTGAATCCACAAAAATTATTTTAACAAATTTAACATGCCTTTGGATTACTGCAATTTTTTTAGAACAAAATTCACAAAATCCACAAACATAATATTAACAAATGTATCATAACTTTGGATTACTGTGTTGAGCACTTGAAGTAGCGATTAGGTGGGGAAAAACGAGGTTAGCTGTGTTGAAAGTTACGCCAAGTCGAAATCACATCAGAGAGTGCTGTCCAGACATCGGATTGACATCATAGCTCAGTTGTTTTTAAGGTTTACAAATAACAATGTTCCACATTTAACACAACTGCACAGTTAATTTAATGCTCTATAGTTCGTGTTTTTTTTTCTTCACACTTTTAACTTTACTACATCTCACTGAATGTAGGTATTTGAAATTAAAATATTAAGTCAAAAACATGTTCCAACTAAATGGTCACTTAACTAATGTGTGGATACCCGTTACTTGTACTTGAAGTTCAATCGTCGTTCTTTTCTTAGAACAAATTTCGCAATATCTTGTTATAGTGCTCACTTTAGCGTGAACGGTCTACAGGGTAAGGGCCGTACGCAAGGAGTGATGTTAAGAGACTTCAAATAACGACTTTTTTAAATATAAAGAAAGGTATATATCCATTATAAAAATATAAAGAAACAAAAGTAAATAATTCGTAAGACTTTAAATATTAAAAGCCGCCTAAATATCTCAATAAATTCAATGAAATAATATATATATATAGAATGGTAAATTCTAATGGCAATTCTCCGTATTATGAATATACTCGCATGTAGGAGGAGGGGGTACATTTGTTTATGGCTTTCTGTATCGTCTACTGCGGAATCATAAATAAGACAAATTTTGAAGGTATCTGAAAAGGACGTCCAGTAAAAAAAAAAAAATGAACATTGTAATTGATAAATGATTATGGTGGTGGCCGGACAGAAAAATTTTTTTTGAAATTTTCGTCTATGAGTTTAATATTTTACTTCTCTGACCCCTGCCATATGGTTCGGTAAAATGGTCAGCTATAAAGTATGTTCTTTAAAACTGAATAGCAATGTCACTTCTATTTTACTTTGTATTTTTAGGTTGATATTAATTTATTATTTGGTATGAAGTACGTTATAATTCGTGCGAAATAATAGGCTGAAAAAAATGTTTACTGTAGCACCTAGGCGTGAAGGAGCAATATCTAAAACTTATCATTCCGCCTTGATAAAACTGTTGCAATTTTATGCGATTTTATGGTAGAATATTACAAATAAACTATTCTTTTTGGCGTAATAGGTTTAAAAATGTCATGTATGTAGGAACATGCTACTTTAGACCAGATTTTTTTTAAAAATGTGTTTCAGCTGGGTTTTGAGTGAAAACGTAGTTACGATATTATAATTTTTTTTACTAATTAATTAAGTCGCGTACGCAAAATATGAAATGTTCGTAGGAAGCGCCACGGTGTGTAGGACAGGTCATGAAATTTGGGTACAATTTACTGCAGTGATGTCGCGAAACGAGCGAGTTGAGTGACAAGTCGCGCCTGTCGTTAGTGCAGTGTAGCGTGGTGCACTGTACGGGCTGCAAGCCTGGCAGCCTACACGCGCGCCATATACCAGACACCCCCCCCCCCCCCCCCCCCCCCCCCCCCCCCCCCCCCCCCCCCTTCTTCCAGGGTTCGTCAGACCGGGGCGCGCTCTGCGCATGCGCCAGCGAGCAGGGGGTGGACACAGAATAGGGCGGCCAGGGCCACTAATTTGAAGGGCATCATGCACCGACAACATTACAAAGTAAACGTTATATGTAATATAAAGACAATGTTTGGTGGTTTATGATACTAGAGTGTCAAGCATTTATTGCGTATATATTAAATTTTTATTTATTTATAGTAATAGACATTTTCAATTACAATAACTTTTTGCTTAAGTTGTCTACCATGAGACGCGCGAACTCGTGACTGCTCTGACGGCTCGTGATGGCTGAATCGTAAATGTTTTCGTGTTTGTGGAATAATTCTAGTTAAATTTTATAATGGGGAAGATCAAGAGGTACCCCTGTTCTACAATTAATTGTGATTCTGTTCATTCACGTGCAGAACGGGCGTACAAATGTTATACTTTCCCAAAAAATTTGAACAGGAGGTTAAATAACGTATTTTTGTTGCCAACCTATAAACTAAAAGTTTTTGTTTCCGAAGTTGCCGGTGAATGATGCCCCTTTTTTAAGGGCTCGTTGGTTAACATGGCCGTGTCCACTCTTGAATACTTTACTTCCTCTATGCCAGCGAGGTCAGACGGGCTGCTCGTCTCACAGCCCTGCCTAGTTCAGACCGCCCGAGACAGGAAACACGTATACAAGTGAATCTTTAAAACTTTCTTGCGTTCCTCACATACTTCGCGATCGGCTGACCGTTATGGCGAGTAAATAGTTCAAAAAATATTATTACAAATTATCTTCTGTAACATCAGCTGCGAAAATGAAATTTATTTGCTGTAATTCGCAAATAATCATGGAGGGCTGCAGCCCAATAGCACAAACCGCCACTGCATGCAATACCACCTACGGTGAACACTTATGAATAGAGGTACGATTATTTCACGTATTCATCTGGTAGCACCCTAGACTTCTCAGTCCTATACACGAACTGGGCATTGTCGATTGTTCACTGGCTTGTAACCGTCCATGTGGATACCACGTGATTTCACCACGAGTTGTTTCCTTATTTATTACTGGCCTGCAGTCGTCAAATGTGTATCAAAACAACTGCTGTCCGATCACAGTGATGACGTTCAACCTGACCTAGAATCAATACGTGAAATAATCGTGCCTCTACTTATGAATGGGAGCGCCGTTAGGATATTAATTGTTGTTAATTACCGATGTGCACAAAAATACCGCGTTTCTGAAAAAAAAATGAGACTTTTTTAAGTAGCCTAATAACTTCATTGAAACAGAAATTTACTAACGCTCAGCTATCACACAACGACCGGAGAATGTGAATTTATTCATACAGTATTACATACTGTACATATGTACTGATCTTTAAACTGTAACGTACAGAAGACGTCATTAACTCAAAAGAAAAACTAGTAAGCAAAATTTTGTAGCATGTTTGTTTGAGGAATAATGCTAATTTATTATTCGTGTAGACTAACGCCATGTGAAATTGTTTACAGAATGAATCTGTAGTTCATAATTAATAGGCTGACTAATAAGTATACTTATTAGACAGTGATTTTATGAAGTAATTAAATCTGTTACAGAATAATATGTTTCCCTGTATTTTATCAGTCAGTATTGGAAAAATATTGGATTATACTAATTCTAATATTTAGAGTTTAAGGCATGCTATTTTAAGACACGTCGACGTCTTCTTTGTGACAAGGGACCATGAGATTGATTAACTGCGAAGCATTATTAAAATGAAAAGACGTGCCATATAAAGGAAAGACTTGCAGTAAATGCAAGCTTTCCCCTCATAACAGTCATAGCCCGAGAAACATGGAAGCTACCATCAAGGAAGCTGAATAGAATGAGGGGAGAGTCGATAGCAGGCGTGGCCCAATGGTTAGCAAAGTGGATGGGGTTGTAAATACCAATTATAAAACTCTCCGCACACATAATGTTTTAAAGAAGCCCTTTTAATACCTTTAAGTGATAAGAAGCACAGTGATTTAATTTATACAGCAATCTCTTGGTTAAAGACCTAATTAACAAGTTGGTTTATCCGAGGTAATTATCTCATTCAAAACAGCTTCCCATCATTAAAGACACCTTATTAAACGAAGGCATGACTAAAATCTGTTTCGCTACATTCAGCGTGAAATAATTTGTCAATTTATTAAGAATGACACTGTGAGTTTACTCTAGCAAGACAATTATATTCTGCAACCAAATTTTTGGGTTACTGGCAATTTTAAGGGAGGCATAAGGAAAAATTCGCTTGTTCAATGACCTGTACGCTAGCCTGCAAATAACATCTGTTTACTGAAACAAACAATGGTTGCTCATTGGCTGCCCGCTGACACTATAATTGGAAATACATTTATTTGCTAATTTATCACTGGCTGAGCGCATTTCATTAGGTGTCAGATAAGTCACGGCCCAATTGCCAAAGCGACAAGAACTTTCAGTTGTTTGGATTCTAGCCTGTACCCAAAAGGAAATGCGAATTTTTCTAAAATCAGGGGGGGGGAGATATATTTTCCCCCTGCCACCCCCCTCCTGAATTACACCCCTGACTCAAGAATTTGAAATAACTATGAAAATATGTGTGTAAAAACACTTAATTTGATGATATGAATTTAGAAGCGACTTGTATCAATTTCTTATGAGCACTTCAGCAGCTCCGCTTCTAGGTCAGTGATAGGACTATTTAACCCTCAGCATCTCAGGGTTATACGCGCAAATAACATAAGTGTGGTGTCTCGGTAACTTTATTTTGATTGGCCCAGTCCAAAGAGCGACGCCTCAGCAGAAATACCATAACTACAGATGATGGTTTATCGCGGGAAAACTTGACTGTTTGCTGGGTTTCAACGTACGATCAGCTTACTAAAATATCACTGGCCTTCGCTTGTACGTGGAGCTATTACCCTATTTGACTAAGCCAATAAGATGCCCCCTTTTGTAATATATGATGCATGCCTGTTACTGGACAGCTACGTTGTGTCAGACGTTTATCACCCAATCATACGTGTTGTTAGAAACTACAGCGTTTTCAAGGGTATGTTGGTACGAAATTTTTTACACTATGCTATCATTAGAAATGATGGATTATCGCGGGAAATCTTGAATGTTGGGTTTCAACACACGTTCTGCTTACCAGAAAATTATTGGCTTTCGCTTGTACGTGAAGCTGTTACCATATTTGACAAAGCCAATAAGAATTTCGCTCTTTTAATGTCTGATGCCTGTTATTGGTCTGAAGACACCTATGTTGTGTCAGACGTAAATCTGCCAATCATATATGTTGTAAGAAACTACAGTGTTTTCAAGGGTATGTTGGCACAAAACATTTTCGTGATATGCCGTAGTCTCTAGACATCATATCTAACCATAACTATGAAGAAAAGCTGCATATGTGTACGTAAGGCATTATTTTTACCAAAAGTGGCTCTTGCTGTGTAAAACAAGTTGTGAGATTTTTAAATGTTTGCTGCAATGGAAGTTTACAATTGGAAATTATTGGTTTGTGGACATACGCCATTCGTTGATTTTAACTTGTGTTGTCTCTTGCTTTTATTTGTTGTACACTGCCCACTATATATATCAAACTATTGACTCACAGTAAAAAAAATTGTACTTTTACAAAAAGGTTTTTTGAAAACCAGTTTCCAAAAAAGTTTTTTGTAACACTACGAAAATATTTTGTAAAACTTACAAAAATCTTGTAAATTTACAAATTGCTTTGTATATTTACAAACATTTCTGTAAATCTACAAACAAATTTTGTATATTTACAGCTAATATCTGGTTCATTTTACAATAATTGCTTGTAGTGTTACGAAATTTTTTTTGGAAACTAGTTTCCAAAAAAATTTTTTGTGAAAGTACGAAATGTTTTGTAAAATGTGAAAGGTCTCCTAGGTTTATTTTGTTTCAATTCGAAAAATCTGCTCATTATCATTATTTTACTAGTTCCTAAAGTTGTTTACGATATTTGTAACTACTTTAAAAAGGTTTCTGACATCTTACTTTTACTGTCTAACTGATAGTGTTCTGATATTACGTTACAAGAATTTCCTTGTAAATGTACAAATTTTTTTACTGTGTGAATTCAATCTTTAGGAATCTTGCTGAAATACATAATTTAAAAAAATTGACGAAGTTCCTCTGGGATTGTTTTGCTTTCGTTTTCTGTGTCTTTTGTGTATTTTATTTGTATTTTGTCGCTTTGTTTTTCAATACATGTTTTGTCAACAAAACATGAGCAATGGTGTATGTCCACAAACCAATAAATTCCAAATCAAGTTGTGTCATTTAAGAAATTTTTTTAGTCTGAACAAGTTGCAACCTAGCAGTAACAGTAAGTGCACTCGAAATGTACTACTATGTAAAACGAAGAACTATCGGCTCAGAAGCTCAGCCGCACGTACGGTTCTCCAGGTCTGGGAAGGTTAAGGGTCGATACGCCCTTAGCAGCGCGCTTGTTTTCGCCCGTCGGCCTCTCCTGCGTATTCTCACGCCTCGTTATTTAATATCAGATGTCAATCGATCCAGCACTCGGCGCGGCCACAGAACAGCCGAGCATACAGATACAAAACTTCCCCGTTGATATCTAAGTACAGAGCCCCGGTAAAATATCACTGCCGTTTGTACAGACACAGCGCAGCGCAGGTATTGACCAAATATTAACACAGACGTAAGATGATTAGGCACTGGAAAATTTCGCAAGTTCAATGTCATGCACGTTAGAGTATACTCAGACCCCGTCAATTTGTTCCTCGGATACTGCTCCACTGAGTAGCAAGTTTCGCCCAGTAACTGATAGCACGTCTTTTCGGTCTTGTTTTCTCTGAATTTTGACTGTCTCAAGTATGTTCACGGCGACGTGATCAAATCTCAGACGTCATAGAAACGTATACGCGTTTGAAATCAAGCTTGTTCTAAAATAAATTTCCGAAAATTTCCAACCCTTATAAATGACGTGACGACTCAGTGGATACGAGCTAACATCGTCGCTTATTGGTTGCCGGAGGTTGTAGATACTAGCCCCAGTCTGTTCGACTCATGCATGTTACGGGAGGTTTACTTTAGGCCTGTTTGCCGCCTTACGCTGATTTTCGGCTAGCGTTTCCGCCATGTGGCTGGCCAGCGAAGCCATTTTGCTGGTGTGTGTGCCTGAATTTGCCGTCTTACCAGCTATTTTACTTCTGTATTCATAAATATTCTGTGGCGCAGGTGCAGAGCAAGTAAAATGGGCCTTCACTTGCACAAGATTGTCACAGTTGAAACCTGGCAGTCTGCGACGATTTAAGCGAACACAGCAAATGCACTTGTGGCCACGTTTTTTTTATAGGTGCACATTTATTACCACTTTCTCTTGCACTTACAAGTGTGCTTATTCAGTTCTACTACTGTGCAACGCAGGTGCAATTTTTGCGTAGCGTCTATAAAAAGCTATATTTAACCGTCCCCAATAATAGAAGCCTCGCTCCATTTCAATACAGTATTTGACAAATAGATATTGGGAATGTTTTAAATCCGTTCAACCACTGCACCCACTATCATCGGGAAGTTGTATTAGAGAAGAACACCTATGACCGGAACTGTGCTCAACAAGATATCGACGTAGTTATTTATCCATGGGCGTCAGAACCAGTGGGCCAGGGAGGTCGTATGCTCTTTCAATCTTCCAGTATAACGGTAAATAATTAAGGGTACTCTGTACCCCAGAGCTTTGGTGAGAACAGACGTAGGGTTTTGTTTACACGTTAAATTAAATTAGGTTGGACTCAGTACCTGTCGAACTTATTAAATCACAAGCTTCTACAGACACTTTTTGTTCATCTTGGTGCCGCCGTATTTTAAACCGCTTTTTCAATGCCCTGAAAGGTGTTAAAAAAAAACAAGAATTTTCATGGCTGAAAAACACCCGAAAACACCTGGTAAATATTTTCTCCTTGAATTTTATTCCTGTAGTAATATTTTCATCTTCTCAATGCGGAATATGGTTTATGCCTGAAAGAGACAGCGTAAAAGGTGACCAATTGCCCCTTAATATATTTTAACATCCAAAATATATATTCTTTAATTTTTCGCTAGAGGGTTCCGAAGTTGACAATGATTATTTACCATTACGCACAAAGTAGAATGATTTACTTGATAGCAATTTTATATTTGCAAGTTGATTACTAATTTCAATTTAAAACTAGTGAAATGCATACAATTTTTTTTTATTATTTTAGTTTTTCGTACTTCACCCTTTTAAGAAACGAAAACCTCCCCTCCCCCAATTAAGTAATCCTGTTATTGTTAATAACATCCAGTGGTGATATATATATATATATATATATATATATATGGTGTGTGTGCGTGTGTGTTTTCCAAGCAGTGGCGATGCGTAGCCATGTTAGGAGATAATCGTGATCACCTCGCATTATATACGCTCTAGACATGTGACTTTTAACGTGTCGTATTCGCAAGGCTCATCGATTTGGTTGAAATTGTATTTTAACTAACTTGTTCTAGTGCCTAGCTCACACAGCTTCAGCTTTTTTTTTTTTTTTTGTGATCAGTGATTACCAGGGATCCTTGTTTTTCGCGAAAAGAATTTCCCCCACTTTGTTTCAGTGCCTTACGAGCACATCTGCAGTTCTGCTTCGTGGTCAGTGATTGGATATTGTAACTCTCACGAGCCTTGGGATTCTGCAGGCAAATCACAGACGTGCGTCGTTACAAGAACGTTGTTGTTATTGGCTCAGTCAAATGAGACACCGCTCTTCACTTAGGCACGATGCCAATATCCATGAATCAGAATTTCAGGTGTGCACGTAAGGTACTGAAACGAACTGGGGCGAAATTCTTTTCGCGAAAAAAGAGGGTCCCTAGTGATTAGAAGTTTAAATCTCTAATGCGACTTGTGTTCTACCCGAAGATCAAAGAAGTGTGGTATCTCGGTTGCATTCTGATTGGAACAGTCATACGAGCAAAGTCTCTGTACAAAGACGCTGTACCAACAATCACAAAGCAGAGATGTACATGTGCACACATGGTAATGAAAAAAAAATTGATGAAATAATCTTTTCACCAAAATTTTGGATACCTACCCGTTGATGACTTATCATTACAGCTACGATTTTGTCCCCACTTTGTTTCAATGGCTTACGTGCACAATGGCAGCTCTGCGTCATGGTACAGTGGCGGTTCGTGGGTTGTTGCCAGGTGGGGCTGCACATAGTAAGCACTGTACACTCTTGATGAACGCGCCGTAGACCAACGGCCATGAAATATTTGCCGGCTACTAGATGTGTTGTGACCACTCAGTAGTAAGAGGCACCTGCACATCAGCATGTCAGTGGCTGTAGAGTCAACCAGCGCACAACCCTGTACAGTTCTTGCCAACTGCAGCCCTACCTGGCAACAACCCACGAGCCGCCACTGGTCATAGTTATTGGCATCTTGCTTTGTTCAGACACGCTTCTCATTTGACTGCGCCAATAAGGTTATTGTGACCTCATACTGCTGTGAATTGCCAGTATATCCCCAAGACAAGTGAAAATTTAAACACCCAATCACTGACCGCGAAGAAGAACTGCATATGTGCACATAAGACATTCAAACCAAATGGTGAAAAATCTTTTAGACATAAAATCGTGGCTGTACACAGCAAAAAAATTTTTTGTACTTTTACAAAAAGGTTTTTTATACACCTGTTTCCAAAAAAGTTTTTTGTAACACTACAAAAATGTTTTGTAATATTTACAAAAAACTTTTACTTTTACAAATTTCTTTGTGTATTTACAAACATTTCTGTAAATCTACAAACAAATTTTGTATATTTACAGCTAATATTTGGTTCACTTTACAACAATTATTGTTTGTAGAGGTACAAACATTTTTTGTAAAATTACGAAATGTTTTGTAAAATTTGTCTGGTCTTCAATTTTTATTATGTTTAAAATCGAAAAATTTCATCATGAACCTTGATTTTACTAGTTCCTAAAGGTGTTCACAGCATTTATAACCACTTTAATAGGTTTCGGACATCTCACATTTATTACTTGACTGATGATGTTCTGATATTAGTTCACAAGATTTTCCTTGTAAATGTACAATTTTTTTTTTACTGTGTACTTATCATTCGAGACAGGAAAATTACACGAATTCAATTACCTTCATGCTAGAATCCAATGTCTTATGCATACTAAAGCCCCGTTTATTCGTTCATTGTCTGTTGTTCCACTGAGTAGCAGATAGTGGACAAACGGTTGGTGCTTGAGTATGCGTAAGACAACGGATCCTAACATGCAGGTAACTGAATCCACGAAGTTTCCCGAACCCTGCTTATCATGCTAATGACAGGAGAGTATACCAGACCCTCACCAGTCTATATTCTCCACAAGCATCTTAAAAGTTGTGTATGTAGTCGTCGCAAAGCAACAACACCCACACACAAAAGACAGGCATATATATATATATATATATATATATATATATATATATATATATATATATATATATATATATATCTGGAATTCTTCGTTGTCTAATATAATATGTAATAAAAAGTACTGACAGAATTCCTCTGGGATTACTTTTTCCCCTTCTGTTTTTGTGTGTAATTTATATCGGTTTGTTTTGTACTTTGTAATTCAACACAAGTTTGATCAGCTAAACACGAGCAATGGCGTATGCCCACAAACCAATAAATTCTAATTGTAAACTCCCATTATAACAAAAATTTAAAAATCTCATATTGTCGTTTATTATACACCTTTATCACTAATAGGGCGTGGTAGATAAATAAGCGCTGAATTCTTCAATTGAGATCTACATACGCATTTTAAAAGTCAATATAGAAAAAAACTACAAAACAACATTCCTTGATAATGATATTTGCGAACTTTATAAGCAAACATTTACCAAAAATTATGCGTTCCTTAAACGTTAGGCCTATCTCTTGCGGCGCAATTATGTAAACGATATTTCAGCGTCAAAGGTTGTTGTTCATATATACGTTAACTGAGAAAAATTTGCTAAGAAAGTAGGCGAAATCTGTTTTCTAGGATATATTTTTTTTTTTCAAATTGACTTCAGGAAACGTACACTTCTGAACACATGCTTCTAGCGCTGAGTTACATAACATGCACTCTTAAGGATGTTCAAGTGCGATAAAATCATAATTTTATATTTAAATGAAATAGTGTTAGTTTTGTAGACGATACTTTTGAGTACAGGTTCCTCTAACGAAACAATTTTAACTTTCATAGTTTTCTCATAATGGTGCGTCAAAATCAAAATTGGCATGTTCTGCTGTCATGCAAATAGTGAAAACCAATTGACTTACGTACGTGAAATAATTCACAGTTAAATAACATGTCACGGGCTAAGCAATAAAAAATTTTTTAAAAATTCCCGTGAACTACTTTGTATTTGAAAAAATTGCTGATTTTGTACTTTAGCAATTTTTTTTAAAAATTGAAAACATTACCTCGTGATCTTTTAAATACTTTATTGCATAATTCATGAGATGTAATATCATAGTGAATTATTTTATTCAAGTAGGTCAGTTGGTTTTCACTATTTGCATGGCAGCATAACACGCAACTTTAGACTTTGACACAGTGTTATGAAAAAACTATGAAAGCTGAAATTGTTTCGTAAGAAGAGACTGTACTCAAAAGTATTGTTTACAAAACTAACACAATTTCATAAAGATATAAAATTATGATTTAACCGCACTAGAACAGCCTTAAGGTGGCCGTCTGGTGAAATGTGTTTTTGTGTGCGAGGAGAAAATCGATGAGGCGCTATGAGTAGAGGCACGATTATTTCGCGTGTTGATTCTAGATCAGGTTGAATGCCAATAATTAGGAGCCGGAAAATTTCGCGGATTCAATGACCATGCGTTGTCCTATGCATACTCAAGCCCCGTCTATTTGTCCACCAGCTGCTGCTCAGTGGAACAACAGACAATGAACAAATAGACGGGGCTTTAGTATGAACAGGACAATGGATTCAGCATGTGGGTCATTGAATCGGCGAAGTTTTCCGGCCCTCTACCAATAATGTATATTTCACTGCTCCTTCTGTGATCAGACGACATCTGTTTCAACACATCTTTGACGACTGCGAGCAAGTGATAAATATGGAAACAAGTCGTGGTGGTAACATGTGTTAAGGTTAGATGCCAATGGATATTTTAATTTGGCCAGAGAAGTCCAGGCTGTTTGCAGATGAATACGTGAAATAATCGTGCCTCTAGCTATGAGCGACGCCAACCGGCACATGTATTGTGATATCGCCTCTAAGGCACGAGTCGTAAATGCACGCACAGTGTTCTCGCCGTACCGTTTTTTCTGTGGGATCTATAATTTTATTGAAAGCGTTACAGCAGCAAAGTCCAGTGTAGGTCTAGACCACGGTCGTAGAAGAACAGGTCTGGACACTCGCTTATCTACCAATGTATTTTGCTTGACCCCCTTGTTGTTTGGTTGTAGATCGTCAAGTTACCGAGAATGTCGTACTTTTTGGCGCTGTTTTCCGGGCGGTCGGACTCAACCTCCGTCCACTTTTTTCCATTGTTAAATTTATAAAGTAAGTAAAGATTGCTGGAGCCTTTTCTTAAATTTGTGAGCGAAGAAAGTATTTCATAAATTGATAAAAAAAATACGTTTTGATAAATTGTTTATCGTAGCGGAAAGGAAGTGGGCGGAGTTTAGTCCGACCGCCGTAACATCAGCGCCAATAAAACACAATATTCTCGGTAACTTGGTGAACTACAGCCAAGCAACAAGGGGGTCAAATAGTCAAGTGTCCAGACCTGTTCTTCTACGGCCGTGGTTTAGACCTAAATTTTGAACGAATCTGGTCTATGACCATTGAGAAAAAACGTCTGAAAGAGCTTATTTTAGCCAAGTTTGAGGGATTAAAAATAACTCTTCCAGTTTGGGATGTGTCTCCAGGCCACGGGTTCTTATTTATGCCACTTTGTTTTAGTTTAACATTTTAAATCCTGAAAGGGAACAGATACCGCAAAACCGTTACATACAAATGTTGGATATTTTTTGTATTATTTAACCTAGATTTTTTTTAAAACATAAGTTATCGACTTAATTAAATTTTTTTTAAAGTTGATTACTAGCCAAAATTATAAAACGTTGTGTTTAGGAGAAATTCAGCTCCATGGAAGTAACAATATCCAACATTTCTATCTAACGGTTTTGCGATATCTACTCCCTTTCAGGATTTAAAAAATAAAGCTTACTAAAATAGCATAAATAGAGACCCGTGGTCGTAATAGTTATTTTCACAAGTCGTCTTAAGTGTGTTTTCTTTTCGTAGATAAGCATTGTGAAAGTACGTTTACGCGTCTCTGAGGGAAAAAAACGCAACTCCGAACACACTGCACGCAGTTCAATCGCCAGCTAGGCGGCCGCCTTAATATTACGCCATCAAAAGACAGGTCCATCACGGAATGTCATAGAGGCGAGCTATCGGCAAGAAAGCCGAGCGCCTAGTTGGGTGATATGCGCCTAGAGGCTAGGATGAGGTGTGATGCGCGAGCATTGTCATCCTTGCCGCTTTCACACTTCTGGGCCTAAATTACGCAAAATACGTCCACGCAAGTTCGCTCTCACAGAATTACGCAGCCAGTCAATTTATACTAATGACCAATTGAAATAAGCCGCGACGTTACTTCCCTGGTAAGTACATACTTGTTGTACATACTTGTTCTATGACTAAACAGTGCTGAGGCCCGAGTGCGTTGAACGGTGCCTCCTCGTGGCTGCTATTTTCGACGTGCGGGACGACTCCCGCAAGGCGCCAGCTACAATATTCCTCAAAGACAGCGGGACACTGAAGGAAATTCAGACACCGCTACCCACCATTGCTCAATCTGGTCAACGGTCTACATACGGACTGGAAAAAATTCGCGAGTTCAATGACCTGATAGAAAAAAAATGTACTTTAAAAAATTTGAGAACTGGTTTTCGAAAATAATTTCTAAATATTGTAAACGTTACAGAAAAGGCTTGGAAATATACAAATGTGTCTGTATATTTACAAACTTGTGTGTATAATTACACGTAACTTTTGTATATTTAGGCTACAACTTAATTCTTGTACATTTTACAATTGTTCGAGGTACACAACATACTCTGGCAACCAGTTTCTAATTTTTTTTTGTAAAAGTACAAAATATTTTGTAAAACATGACAGGCCTTTGAAGGTTATTTTGTTTTATATCTAAAAATCTGCTCATAAAAATGTATTATATATATACTATTTAGTCCATTTTCGTGGTCTGCGACGTTCTTTTGTCAAGACTGATAAATGTTTTGACGTTAGTTTACAAGCTTATTCTTGTAAAAGTACGAATTGTTTTACTGTGTATGCCAGCCGACAAGATACTGTCCGCGCACCAGCTCTGAGTCACTAGCGTGTATGCGTTTTTCGTCCTAAGTGTCGTGTACGCTACAGTAACATTATAGCAAACATATCCTAACTATAGGTCATTCAGGATAAAGTGTGTACTAAAAATTTAACCTTTGAAAAATATCATTAGTCGTTACTGCACTTAATTCAACGTTAGTTATAGTCCCTTTACTTTTTGTGTGGTTGCTAGCGAAATTACACAATATAGTTCCGCGTATTTCCTATTTAATTACCATAAAGCAGAAACAAGATCAACAGAAATCGACATAATTGCATTTTCTATAGTTAAACAAATGTTTTTATTAAACTCTACCGATTCATACTGACTGCACAATTTATCTTACACGGGCAAACTTCAACCTTAGTTAGAGCAAGGTACATGGGCATACGAAACAAAATTTGTCAACTCGAAACTTACGGTGTTGGTTTTGCGTGTTTTCGTAGAAAGGTTTAAGATTCCACAATTTTAAAACAATGCAGCAACTCTAACAATATTCTACTGTCGTATGTTGCATCATTTTCCATTACATGGGTTTCCTCTCTTTTAAACATATTTGTAGGGCCATCAACGTTTCGCGAAAAAGAAGTTTGCCCCAGTTTGTTTCGGTGACTTACGTCTACACGTGCATGTGAATGGATATTTCAACTCTCGCGTGCCTTGGGGTTCTACCTGCAAATTACAGACGTGTTTTGTTGCAGTAACAATACCGTGACTGGCACAGTCAAATGAGAGACGTCACTTCGCACAGACGCGCTACCGATGACCGCGAGGCAGAACTGGAGCTGTGCATGTAAGGCACTGAAACAAAGTGGGGAAAAATTATTTTCGTGAAAAGTTCTTGGTTCTAAATATTTGTAACTAAGCGATTTCATAATGTACAGTCATGGACACAATAAATGGGCCAACTCGTGAAGATGGAAGTATGTGTAAGTCCCGCTTCGGGTATGTTCGGCAGGCGATAGATGAGGGCATGGCGTCATGCAACGGAAAGCGAAGGCTATGGACAAAAAGGACACAAATCGCAACATGTAATTGCGGTTACAAATTCTTACCCGCCTTTAGTAGAGAATAACAGTATAAAGACGGTGAAATTTCGCGAATTCAATGACCTGCAAGTTAGAATCAAATATCCTATACATACTCAAGACCCGACCATTTGTCCACTAGCTGCTACTCAGTGGAACAGCAGACAATGAACGAATAGACAGGGCTTGAGTATGCATTGGATATTTGATTCTAACATACAGGTCATTGAATTCGCGAAATTTTACCGTCTCTATACATAAGTTGTGATACATTTTATAGAAAAACTATATTGGCGTTGTGCCACAAACATATCAGATTTCTGAGTATTATCAGTCGATATTATTGTCTTGTGGATTAATTTGTATTAATTCTACAAATGTTTACTTCCACATTGTAATAAGATGTTAACTGTCTATCGATTTTATTATGCAACTAATGCATGCAGAACGTAACTAAATGTTTATAACGTAAGCACACAAATCTGCGGTAGCAACGATACTGAAGTGTTTTGAGAGTATTATACGTAACAACGGTAGGTCGTAGGTTATGTCAAGAAAACACTAGTTTGTTTAACTAGCTCTTATTGCTCAAGTATCCGGATAGAATTTTCGCGTATTATGGCGGAACATACAAACGGTATTTACGTACCAATCACATATATTAAATATCACGATAATATAGCATAATATTTTGTCAATATTAGATTAAGTGATTGCAATACGGATGTTCAGAAATATTCACGTTCACGCAGCTTGGATATTGGAATTTAAATGATTGACGTTTCACGTGTTCACTAATACATCGTTGTGTAACGTTATACAACATAGTTGACAGTAACATGTAGCAAGTTTTGCGTTCATGTATTACAGCTGACAGTTGTCAAATACGGGATTGCATACAGAAACGGAGGGAACAGCAACATAAAAGGTTATAATAACCTTACACTTCATTTATGCTTGCACAACGTAGTATGTGTTAATAATCAACACTTTAATCACTTGTCAGTCGGGGCAGCGGTGGCCGAATGGTCAGACCATTCGCCTCCCACCCGGGTTCGATTCCCGACGGGGTCGGTCCCCGTATTTTCGCATGTGGGAATCGTGCCGGGCGATGTCGTTCGTCGGCGGGTTTTCTCGGGGATTTCCCGTTTCCCTCGCCCTTTCGTTCCAGCACTGCTCCATACTCACCTCATGTCACCCCTCACCAGAGCTGAAGACCTCCATGTTAAGCGCTGGCCGAAATTTCTCACTCATTCACTCTCTCTGTCAGAACTGTTTAGTTAGGTATTACCTACACAACAAGAAAATATGAGGGAAACTGATTCTTGCATCACGTTCTTCAGACAACTGTGCTGTGACAACATTTATTTTGCGTGACACGTGGCTGCTTAGAGAGCTTTGTTGGTAACAATCGATGTTCAGACCCCTGGACAGAACCACGTGTGCAGTCGTTTCGCACAGGAGAGCGACAACTGTTTCTGTAAAAACGGGACGAAAGTGGCTGTTTGCGACTACCTGTACCAACAACTCACAACTTTATTCGGTAATCAGAATCGTTTATCGCTTAACGTGAGATATTTAGTGTCTGAAATACTTTGTTCTATGTTGTTTCTGAAGGATTTATTGTAAATAATCACTACAGTAATGGTGATACACGTTTTGTTCGTGCTTAACAGATGTGAAGTAAGTCACGCTGAATCAGCAGTAGACTGTCAAAGAGGTATAAAAGTATCCCGATAAAATCTTTGTGGGTTACTCCAATGTTCGGCCAATGCTTCATATGTAAAGATGTAAGCGAATAGTCAGACCATAACGTCAGCGTGACTGTCAATTAAATATTACCGTACTATTAAAATATGCATTACTTTCATCTCGCAGTATGAGAATGACAATACACGTGCATTGACTATTAATATTTTAATACAATATAGGTAACTGTTATTATCTGGTTATTGGAAAATTTGTATACTTTCGAAACTGAATTATGTTTTCTATCTTCATGTTTTAAATTGGTGTACAGCTACAATAAATTGACGTTGAAAACGTGGTTATGTTTTGATTTGTTAGGTCGGTTTAAATAACTGAACATATTCATACGAATAACATTTGTGAGACTTACGAGTTAAGAGTACCGGACATACACACGCATTATTATAAATGTCACGTATTTGTAACGATATTGATTTTCGTTACTACTGTTAACATCACGTATGATTAAATCTTCGTCAAACTATGAATCTGTGTATCTGGGAAAGTGAATCGACATTCACATTCATTCTGAATAGTTCTGCAAAACGTACATATTTATTAAATGGACAAGTGATTTAATGTTAAGCGTGTTGTCTTAAATTCTAGTATAAATAACAAACTAAAAACAAAACATTCTGAATGTTACATTTCAATTGTATATGTAAGAAGCATTATTGAACCGTCCTGATGTCACACGTTTAGTAATTTATGTTTTTGAATATCATAAATGTGTCATGCCTGAAATTTAAACAAAACGATAGCATAGATCACTTCGATTGGGATTGTTAATTTAATCTGAATTAACTATACGGACTATGCTCCATCTTTAAGACAAAGATGTGATATATATCACTTCCATCCCCGATTTCCTTGTTGGGTCTTCCCAACGTATTTTATAAATAGACATGTGTCACTTTTGCAGTTAGTAAATGGTTTGTGCCACGCACTGGTTCAGCCACTGTACAGTGCCTAGTCGCATGAGGAAGGTGTGAACGACGGATGCTGCAATCCTACAACACATGTGCCCTGCGCAATTCCAACGCAACGCTATTCGTTGTTCTGCAAGTTGCCTAAATACCAGGCTCCCGCTTGCACACAGCCGATGATTGCCGACGTGTACGTTGATTATTTCAGTGGCCCACTTTTTCTGTCCATGACTGTACATTCGTCTCTTTTACGGTATTTGCAGTTATGTTAATTCCATAGGGTGCACTAAGGAAAGACGGACTGACGTTCTTACTTGTAAATGATAGCCTATATATATATATATATATATATATATATATATATATATATATATATATATATATATATATATATATATATA
>PNEQ01027656.1:0-11350 GCA_003012365.1 Medauroidea extradentata | reverse complement strand
TTTTGTAATACGTGCATATGTAAAAAAAACACCGAAATTTGTGATTCATTATATGTATTATCATTGTTATTAATTTCCAGCCGCCCTGTGCTAATTTTTAAGTGTATACAAGCTTGGCTCAGAATGCTTTAAAACGTATAGGCGCGTACAGTACTCCATTATCTTTAATATTACGTAATAAAATGTTAGAATCACCACTGAATGTTTCATAGAGACGCGTTGTCTGCGAGAAGACTGCACGCCAGTTACAGTAACATGCGCCTAGTGGCTAGGGTGAGGCGAGATGCGCGTGCCGTGTCGTCCTTATCGCTTCCGCAGATCTAGGCCTGGTACGCGCAAAATACATTCACCTAGGCGGCCAGCATAAGAGAAGGGCGAGAAAGAGCAACGTGCTTTTTTCCTCATTTCACATGACCGGTGAGAATTCAGCTCCGGCACTGCAATCCACACTCTGATTGCTTCAGTTTCCGTCAACACCTGCCGCCGCATTTCCGCGAGAACATTTCTGTGTCGTTTCGCACTCGCCGGATTAACTCATTGCCTCTGTGCAGCGTCTGTAAAGGGAAAGACTTGCGCAAGACGTCATCACGTTCAGTTACACACTCCGTTTGGCCTAAAGTCACGTGGCCTAAAATAGTTTTAGGCCAAATGCATGTTAGACGAAATTACTTATAGGCGTAATGACTTTTAGGCCAAGTGACTTTTAGGTAAAGTGACTTTTAGGCCAAAGGAATTTTAATCTAAGTGACGTTTAAACCGTAAGACGTTTAAGCAAATATTGTACAAGGTCAATACAGGAAACTCATAAGAAAAACACGAGGCGTTTTATTTGGTTCCAGCTCTCGCCGACAGGAGCGCTGTTCTTTCTGTAGTAGCACATTGCTCTATGAGTAGTTCAAGTTTTATATATTGTAATAAATTGAAATGTAATCGTGATTTTAGAATATAGACATACTCTAATATTATTTTCATGAGATAAAATCTAAAATTTTAATAAATACTTTCTCATAACATTAACCTTCGAGAAATTCAGTCTGTAAATTTGTAAAAACCATAGAAAACAGAGACATAAGAATGTTAATTTTGCTAGTGTTTCCAGCTCTCGCCGTAGGTAACACGTCTCGCACTTTACAATGCTGAAAAGCTGGAGTTCCCCACGTTGATATTTGGTTTAAGGGAAGCGCAGTTCAGGCCAAGTTACATTAAGGCCAAATGAATTTTAGGTTAGGTGAGGTTTAGGGTGATTGAATGTTGGGACACTATAATTTTTGGCCAGATGACTTTTAGGTCAAATGGATTTTAGACCGAATGAGGCGCTTCTTAACGTTAACTGGAAGTTTCAAATATACGCTATCATAGATGTCGAGAGGCTTAGCTTAAAATACTCGAGTAATGAACATGTGCGTGCTGTAAGAACAAGTTTGCAACTTCACAAGTACACGGTACAGAAGTTCCATGCAAAGTCAGCAAGTAGCTAAACATTAAATACTGACTAAACGCAAACTTATTATCCTATTCCAGTGAAATTTCTTCTTGGAGCTGCTATGATTTCAAGAGACACGTAAACAAGCCTGTGCATATTACTGTAACAATTTTTTTTTATTATTTAGAATTGCGCAGTATTGAACATTAAAATGTTCTTAATTATGTTATAAACATATATAAAAATTATTTCCCAAATGGTTTTATCATTTTATTCTGTTTAGTTTAACGAGGGGTCACAAAACTATAAAAAACTATTAAAACTAAGAAGACGAAAAATGTTGGAGTTTAGAACAGCCTTAAAATAGTGTGAAGATATTTTGGTCAAGGGTGACGTGAGGCGTGTACGGAGAAGCACTGAACGAAGAGGCGAGGAAAACGGGACAATTCAAAGGCATCGTTTTAAGACGATTACCTCATTCGAAAATTCTGGTCCACCCTGTCGAGAATATATCCTGGATTACAATAGAGGGAGGCGAGCGCCCTAACCACTGCATCGATCGCGGCCACCTTTAAGAGTGTTCACGTGTTGAAATTAATAATTTTGTATTCGCACGACAAATTGTTCGTTTTATATACGTTACTTGTGACTACGTTTCCCTCTTGTAATAATGTTTTACCTATCATAGTTTTCCCATAGCGGCATGTCAAAGTCAGAATTTGCAAGTTACGGGAACATAGGTATAACAAACACCGAGTGGCTTACCTGAATGAAATAATTTATACTGAAATTAGATACTATGATCAATGTACTAAAATATTAAAAAACACACAACAAAGTTCTTTTGTCTTTTTTTAAAAATTGACATAAATGACGTAAATTTCTATCGTTTTCGAATTTTGTTTGAAAAGTACAAAGGGATTTCTTTGTGCGTTTTAGAATCCTTTAGAGCATATAGTACATAAGATCTAGTTTCAGTGGAAATTATTTCATTTGAGTAAGTCAATTTGGTTTTTGTTATTACTATGTTCCCGTAACTTGCAAATTCTGACTTTGACATGGCGCTATAGGAAAACTATGAGAGTTAAAAATTATTACAAGAGGGAATTGTAGTAACAATTAGTAACATCTATAAAATGAACACTATGCTGTGCAAATATAAAAACATTATTTTTCGCCACGTGATCACCCTTAAGGGTTCCGCCTACCTTGAACGGTTTTACGCCTTAGAGGCTCAGAGGCGACGGAGCTATAAGGGCAACCTTGAAGCGCACGTCAAACGCCACATCGCCACAACAAGCCAAGCACTAAACCAGCGTGTAAAATTCCTGCCGAAACATTATTAATTTTTACTGTGGGACTAAAAACGTTAGGGGACCCCACTTTTTTTCTTACGTTTGCGTCACGGAAACGGGAAGGCGATAAGTCGGTGGCCGATAGGTCAGACCTCTCGCATCCCACCAAGGCGATGCGGGTTCGATTCCCGGCGGGGTCGGTCCCCGGATTTTCGCAAGTGGGAATCGTGCCGGACGATGCCGCTGGTCGGCGGGTTTTCTCGGGGATCTCCTATTTCCCCCGCCTATTCATTCCGGCGCTGCTCCATACTCACATAATGTCAACCCCCACCATCGCTGAAGATTTCGAAGTTAAGGTGGATTGATCCCTGTCAGATCGGTGTTACGGTTTTTCTTATAAATCAGGGAATAGACACATTGTTTTATTTTCTCACGCTGGCAAGGCATAGTTTATGGTTTCATTCACTGTTTGGAATCCATGTGGCATTGTTTCTGTTAATGTTGCAACCTCTGTAGTCGCTCCCATAAATAAAACAATTTTTCCTTTTCAGCTGTTTCCCGTTGCAAAATAATGAATATATCATGGTTCCAGCAATTACAGAAAATCGATTAAATTTGTATCTTTGCCTTGTCATGACAAAAATTTTGATACATCGATTGGAACAGAAGTTATCGAGAAGAAACAGATAAGTCCAAGGTGGTAGGGTCCGCCTTAAGAGTGCGTGGTAGATAAATAAACGCTGAAAACATCACTTGATTTCTACGCTTTTTCGAAGCCAATATGGATAAAGTACTCAATGACAATCCTAGATAATGGTATTTGCCAACTTTATAAGTAAATATTTATCCAGAATTACTAATTCGTTACGCGTGATCTCTTGCGCCACAGTTAAATGCACGAGGTTCCGGCGTCAGAGATTGTGTCTCAGAAGTTCGTAACACTGGGAACGTTTTTGTTTAAAACATTGGCTAAAACTATTGTCTAGGATTGCTATTGTTTAATTTTCGCAAATTGGCTTCAAGAAACCTACAGTTATAGATTAATGCTTTTAGCGTTGAATTATGTACTACGCCCTCTTAAGCGCTGACCAAAATCTCTTCACCATTTTAGCTGTGTTGGAGGGCTTTGAAACTGAGATTATAATAAGTATGGTGTCTAAACAATGACATTCCGTTCTTGAGCGAAGTGAGTTTTCTAATCATACATTGACATAATAGGCACACGTGGAAGAGTTTCGTAAAAAACTTATTTCCCAGCTCATTGCAACGTATTTGAAGCGGGTGGCAGGAGACGGCCTTAAAATGAAGGCAAATAGAATATACTATGATAAATAGCACCCTTTATTCATGTAATTGTTTAGATGATGCTGCAACTCATTAAGTATTCCGATTTCTTGCAGTAATTTTACAGCTGGGATATTGGGCAGTATAATAACCACAAAGTGTTTCATATTAACTCGTATTTCGAGCCGCTGTAGGACACACTTTGCAGTCGCAAATAACCAAAGATCCTTTAGCTTACGTTATGACATTCTGCATGTAAATCACGGTGCAAACTGTTTAGCGCATTGAATGCTGAAAAACCTGTTATGTATATATTATATATGATATGATATGGATGACTACGCTTCAATCACTGGTTAGGAGGCAAGTTTTCCGCCGAACCATTTTTTTTACTACGAGGAGAGACCGAAGGGGACATTCATGGTGCATGATACGCTAATAGCATCAGCTGAAATAATTACAGGTATCACAAAGCCAATGCGCAAAAGTGTTTAAAAAAAAAAAAAAAAAAAAAGCAATCCTAGACAAAATGTTTTGCCAACTTTTTGAGAAAAAAATTTTCTCGAACAACTCATTTCAGAAGAACAATAATAGCTGGCGTTGCTATCTCGTACATTTCATTACGGCGCAAGTGACCACGCTTAACAAATGCATCATTCTGAGTAAATGTTTGCTTATAAAGTTGGCAAATACGATTATCTAGGATTGTTGCTTTCTAGTTTTTCCATACTGACTTTAAAAATATGTAGATTTTAGAGTTTCAATTTTCAGCGTTCATATGTCCACCGCAAAGTCTTAAAGCGTCGACCATATAATTGTACCGGAAGGAAGTCTGCAGCAAAGATTACTGCGCTGTTATTCCTGAGTTCTGCATTTTTCGGTTAGTATATTTTAACTAACGGCAGTTTGAATAGGTAATTTTTGCTATGCTGGATCATGTTGAAATAAAAGACCTATACGGCTTCACACATTCTGGCGACCTAGTTTGATAATTTTTCTACGTAGGATGTTGGGGTTAAAGTGAGTAGTTTTGAGTACGGTCTTGTCTGCAGTAATACTGAATACAGTAGCTAAAATCATTGTGTTGGCGTGGGCGTGTTGCAAGGTACGATGTATTTCGCGACGTCTGTTACAGAGGAGAGGGGGTCTATTAGAAGTTGCATCACACTAGCTCCTCGCCACTACCGATAGCCAGCACATGAATTTGTACGGACGTCACAAAGTACAGCTTACTTTGCAACACACTCACGACAATGATTAAAAATACAGATTTTGTTGTGCTATTATACGTTAAATTTTCAGTACTGTACGCTTGAATCTATACGCTTCGATAATTACTTAGGATGCTACGCTTATAATAAAAAGTGGCAGAAAAAATACAAGTTGGCTGAAGAGCTGGGTCTCCGATCATGAAGGGGAGGGGGGAGAGGCAAAGAGGGCAAATTTCCGGGGGCCCGAGCTCACGGGGGGCTCGGGCCCAGGGCAGTGAACTGAAAAATAATAAAATACAATTTTTAGAAAAATCTTTTTTCCCCACATATAATTTGTCTTATGTCGCATTTTGTTGCTTCCTGTGTTATTCAGCAGCAAAACAAATGTTATATTCAGTTTTCATTGGAAAAAAGGGGGGGATGGAATTTGGGATGGTATAGTGCTTACTTACTTGCACAGGGACCCGGAAATCCTGTCAACGGCCCTCCTGGTTACCAAAATCACTCTTTATTGCGAAACGCCTACACTGCAATATACTTACTATGCTGTGGACTGCGTTGTACCAACTTCTGAGTATTCATTGCTAAATTGCGCTTAGTTGCCAAAATAAAATGGGTTAGCGTCTTGCATGGGAACCAAACGATGTCCCCACAAGTGATTTCCTTGTTTGTTACTGGCTTGCAGTATTCAAAAGTGTGTCAACACAGCTGTTGTCCAATCAGAGATCAAGCTCTGTGGTATTTTTTGGGAGAGGGGTGGATGCCTTAAAAAGTAGATGTACCCACAACTCAAACAAAAAAAAATAGGTGGGGTTCTTCCTCCGAAAATTTTTGGATCTTAAGAAGCAAAACTGTGCAATTTAAGAAGTTTTCTAACAAAAATTAGTATACGTCTTTATGAAATTGTAATATTTTTAGAATTAACTATGATATAAAAGGTGGGAGAGGGGGGGCGGGGGGTTCTCCTGCTCTCGAATTAAGATCAACCTGACATACAACGATTCCACGAAATACTTGTACCTCTAACTATAGCGTAATATCAAGTGCCAAGGTACGAGATTGGTAGCCCGCCATGTATGTATGTAGGACGACGGTACACACACGCGTGTCGGTTATTTCAGGCTGCGCACACACACGGCAGACATGCGAGGAAGAGGCAAATAACATTCTCGCTCGAAGTGTGCAGTGCAGCGCTGAGTGGGTTAACAGCAAGTTTTCAGATGCAGCCTCGGCGCGCCTGTTGAAGGCTTCGCGCACGCGCGCTAGTGAGAATCGTTACTTCGAGTTACGAGCTGAGCCTCTGCCCTCCCCTCCCACGAGCCCCGCGCTGGTATCACCCCTCCTCCTTCCTCCCCTCCAGCCCTCCTCGGCCGACACTCGTACGAGGCTCCCAGTAGACGTGTTGTGTTTCCAATTATCGCCGCAGCCGGCACGCGGCGCCACCTGACGGCCGACCCACTGGGAATTCCAGCCCGTTCCTTTCTCCGCTCGGAAGCGCTGGCGTTACGCGCTTTGTAGTAACCGACTATTCGTCGTGCAGAGTAAAATTCATAATTTTTTATTTGTGAGAAATGAGTACTATTAGTTTTGTAGACTTACAGGGTATGGAAAGACAAGATGTCGAGGGAATTACTGGAATACTCAATCGTCGATCAATTCTGACCTACTCATTATATTTGCATGCGAATTTTTTTGTCAAGTAGATATAGTATTATTGGACGTCTGTTTACACAGCACTAGACGGTAGCAGAATGTTTTGTTAACGAGAAAAAAAATAATAAAAGCGGTTTTTATAAAAATAAGGTCTTGAAAGCACAAAATTCATACATGCAAGTGGAAAACTTTAATTTTCATAAGTTTTAAGATGATAATATCCAGATTTCGTATAGTAACTGAATTTAAAAAAAAAGCTTGCGTTTTGATTTGAAAAAAAATTGAACATCCGTTGACTTATGCACGAGAGGTTATCTGATGGTCAAATAATTTTCAAATCAAAACGCGAGTGTTTTTGAAATTCGGTTATAACAGAGATGTGACTATTATCATACAAAAATTATAAAAATTGTAGTTTTCCATTTTTATGCATTCTGTAGTTTCAAGCTTTTATTTTTCTAAAAACCACTTTAAATTTTTTAATTGGTAACAAAACATACTATCGCTTAGTGCTGTACTGATGCATGAACAGACTTGAAAATAAAATTACATAGTTACGGCAGCATACATAAAGTCACGGACGGATCAGAGGATGGGTAGAAGTAGCAATTGCCCCCATAAATAAAAAAGTGGAAATAAATACAATGTAAAAGTGATCTTAAAAGTAAACGTACTGTGTACAACAAGGCCATTTCAGAAATGACACTTGTTAATTTGTAAGGGGAAATGTAGACATTCGCACAAAGTGTCAGCTTGCTTGAAACAATTGGAACAACTTTGTAAGATATATATATATATATATATACACATACACACATATATATTCGCGTCTTCCTGGATCTCATCACTGGACAGCTTCAACATTTTCTCATAATAAAACATTTTATTCCTTTTCAATTTTTTTACATAAAAAAATTAAATAATGAAAGTTTTAGTACGTACGTAATGCCTCTTAATTTTATAGACTATCTTCTGCTGAGCATATTTTTTAATGAAGTAACATCTCAACTTCATAACTTCAACTCATTCTTTTTATTCATGATTTTATTTTTTTCATAAGCAGTAAGCTTTGACTATGGTGTGTAGCCTATAGTTACAAATAGACTACTACTAGTACATACCAGTGATTATAACAGATTTTTTTGGGCTTACGCAAGTCTAAATAAAAGCTAACCGATGACAGTAAAATGTTGAATTATTTTATCTGCGCACCATATAAGGCCTGGGATTTTTATCTTGCAAAACAATTTTCGTATGCGACGTCTATCTACTTGAGATAGCTGAAAACAAGAGAGTGTGCAACCTTCAAGTTGGTGCTTCAAGATAGCGTGAGTGACACCTGACCTTCACGTTTCGCGACTAATTGCTGAACTGGTTCTTATCTGCGAACATACTTTCCTTGAGCGTAATCATTCCTACCAAAGTCACGTTTTTCTGCATTTGTTAAATGTGGAATGAAAACGAACATCCACAAAATATAATAATACTTTTATTTTTTGTTTTAAAAAAGAATGTGCTAAAATCTGCACATTATATAGGTTTATAATAAACTATATTCATTTCCAGAGAATTAGAGATTTAATGGTTTATTGCCAGAACACGTGACTGCTTGCCGGGGTTTAAGTCCTTGCTACCGAATTTTGCAGTGATTTCGAAAATATTTTTTTCATGTATCAAAATTTTGCTCCACAGTTTTGACACTTATATGTTATAATTTGTAGCTGATTTTTTTTTGTAGAAATGTACTGAACTGTTTTTTAGATTTCATCACCCAAAGTACCACGTTTTTTGTCGTGAAAATAAACAAAAATGAAGCAAAATATTTTTTTTCTGGCGAATGGTACGTTATTTTCAAAAACGCATTCATAGTATTGTGCATCGTATGACTGCAAATTGACTCGATTTTTTTAAAAGCTTTTGGTTAAAAAATATTTGAGTTATTGTCACCAGTCTGAAAAAACTCGGGAACAAACCCGTAACGTACGTTCAGAACGGAAAGATTACTGGCTTTCGCTTGTACGTGAAACTGTTACTCTATTTGACTGAGTCGATAAGAGTCCTGATACTGCAATATTTGATGTCTTGTTATTGGTCTGCGGTCAGTAACGTAGTGCTAGACGTATATCACCCAATCATATACATTGCAATAAACTGCAACGTTTTTAAGGGCATGTTGGCACAAAAATGTTTCGCGATATACCGTCATTCGGGATCACCGATTTTCGCGAAAATATTTCTGCGCCAATTTGTGTCGATGCCTCATGTGCACCTCTGCAGTTTTGCTTCATTGTTATTGGCAGCGTGTCTCTGTGGAAAGACGATTCTCATTTGACTGTGCCAATCAGAACAGAGTTACTGTGGTACTACACTCAGAGAAAAAGGTTTGTTTAAGTCAACCGTATATATGTTCGTATACGACAAAACAACCGTATATAGATACATGTTGGAATTATATACATTTTCTTTTCTCTTGCAAAAAGTTGGAGAAAGAGTTACTATTTTTGAAAGTTTTCTTCCAGTAGTTTTGCGTGTAAACTTTGAATCAACCAAATATATGATTGCCTTGCTGATTTTGCTACAGGAGGGTTTGATCCTGTTAAACATGCATTTTGTTAGACCAACCAAACCAATTTTTTTGCGCGTTGCACAGATTTTTTAGCCAACAAAAATTTTGTTGGATAAAATACGTATTTGTTTCACCAAATACAAACTTATGTATTGTTAAATGTAGCAAGCCTTTTTTCTCTGTTCACGTGTGGGATTTATAGCAAAACTTTAAGACACGCAACAGTTAAAATCAGCCAATAACTGGCCATAAAGCAGAGCTGCAGATGTTATAGTGAAGCCCTGAAATAAACCGGTGCAGAAATATTTTCACAAGGAAATATGGATCCCTAACCATCATCTCTCATGATAATGCGCATGTCGCACAAGATGCTCCTATATGCTGAGCACTGTACAAAAGATAATGCAATCCCAGTGACAATGCTGAGAGTAGCTGACTCGTAAACATTATTGCAATTCGTAGTGCAAGTTGTTAAAATGTTACCTTCGTACTGTGATACACTGGGTATTAATCCTGCCAAAAGTAATCGAGTGCAGATTATTTATGATACATTAACTAACCAATTGTCGCCCGGAAAGATTTTAAAGGTATGAACGTTTTGCTTGCAACAAAAGTCTCTCAGGGCCATTTTGTGATATACAATTACCAACTTTGTGACTCTCTTTGAAAAAACATACAACTACAAAGTTATAGATTATTCGGTGTTAGTATTGCCCTCAACTAAACAACGTGGATTAATAAAAAAATTAAGTTAATGATTTAAACAATTTACAAAACATCTTTAAAACAGAGTGAAGACTAGCCTTAATCAAATTAAAACTTACATTTAAATTTGGCAACTCCCAGTGGCTTCCCCTAAATGAACCCGCCCCTTCGCCAATAAAAAAAGTTTCCTTAAGTTACAAACCAATTTCTTTCATCACCAGCAACACAAAAATTACTGAATTACTACCCCATTATTTATTATTAATATTTCAGAATTTTTTACGCAAGCAAAACACAGCTGCTCACTATAATATTTTACATTAAAACAAATTACTTTTAATTAGCATGTCACATTTTTTTTTCAATTAACAATTTAATTCAATAAATAAAATCATTATCTAGATCAGTCCATCTTGTCAGTGATAATCATCAAGAATGTATGTCATTGTGGCGTAAGACGTTACATTTTGACGCTGTGAAATCGGTGCACTATGTTTATATCTCTGCTTCATTGTCAGTGATTGGCTGAATTTAACTCTCACGTGTCTGAACGTTTTACTGCAAATCAAGGACGTGTGTTATTCGCAGTAACCTTATTTTGATTGGTAGGGTCAAACGAGCAGCGTCTGTACAGGTGGAACTAAGGCATTGAAACATGTTGGTGCAGCAATACTTCCGCGAAAATCTGGGGTCCCTATTTATCTGCCCCAAAACAGAGAAGCACATGTTTTATTGAAAATGCATTAAGTGAGGCGAAGGTAACCACGCAACCTATGTAGTGATGCCTGCGGTGACGTATCGACTCCTTAGACGTCAATTACCAGCTATACACTGACAGCATCCACCGCAACAGACCCAATGATAAGTACATGTAAACACGCAAACAAACCCCGTTTATGATGCCATGTTGGACATTTAGTGCCAACTAACGAAACTTATGCACCCCTTTCTTTTATCCTCCAACACCTCGAACGGCAGTTTATAAAGTAATCATTCACACCTTACGGACCTATTTTAACACTTTTTTTCTGATAGCAACCATAGCCTGAATTATAGTTTTCCTGCATAACATACATAACATTTCAAATACACACACACACACACACACACACACATATATATATATATATATATATATATATATATATATATATATATATATATATATATATATATATATATATATATATATATATATATATATATATATATA
>PNEQ01027655.1:0-30928 GCA_003012365.1 Medauroidea extradentata | reverse complement strand
CAGTGTCGTTGCTGTCGAGTATTTATGTTGCCTTATAAACCTTTTGTTGCTTTAAATACGCACTATTTGCAAAATAAAGATGAGGGACAGGTAACACTTTATTAGAATGTGAAAGAAAACATTAGTAGAGTTTATACAAATTAAACTGAAAGATAATAATATCGACTAATAATACACCGACATCTGATATGTTTGTGGCGCAACGTCAATACTTACACTCCTCATTAAATGTACTATTACTTATGAACATGAAATATAATCCACGGTTTTTCTCTACTAAAGGCGGCTAAGAACTTGTTAACCACAATATTTTGTGGCGATTTGTGTCCTTTTTCCCCACAGCCTTCGCTTGCCGTTGTGTGACGCCACGCGCTCATCAGTCGCCCGCGCGAAGGCCTGCCCGCCGAACATACCCGAAGCGGGACTTAGACAAATTTCCACCTTCAAGAGTTGGCCCATTTTTTGTGTCCATGACTGTACATTATCTGGATTTTCAATTTTTTTCCATCTATAATTCAGGCAATTCCGATAACAACTACACAATTTAAGCTGTGAAAACTGAACTTGCTAAGCCAAAATACAAACCAAGACAAAAAAGGAATCACATTTTATTCCTCAGTGTCGAAACCTTACCTTCATAAATCGTGGTAGCAACACAATGCTGTACGATATTTTACGTGTACAACGTAGCAACACTGTACGGAGAAAGTCTTCTCTTGCGCTCCACGTCCAGGTATAATTGTATGTATATTACGTCAACAAGTAAATGTAGAATCATGTTTGAAAGCCGTAATTACGTTAGAACTGAGAAAAACTAAACTTAGTTTTGTCTCTGTAGTTAGTATATTAGAATTAAGTTATTATTCCTCAAACATGACAGATTTTAAAATTTCGTAAGTTCATTTTTATGCCTCAGCCACAAAGTCTTGACGACTGCATTATACGAAAATCGAAACGAGGGAAGAAATACATTATCTTTACAGAATGTGTTCAGCTGTATCTAGTAGAGTACGAAGAAGAAGAGAAAGAAGAACGCAAATGATAGTTTTATTATTAAGGAGTATAAACAATTAAAAATGTCAGCATCAAGACTTTAAGGAGGCCGCCTGGTGAAGGGCGTGTTTGTGTGAAAATCGATGAGGCGCTGCAGGCGACGCGACGCCGGCCGACACATGTATTGTGATATCGCTAATACGTCGTTAATACTCGCACAGTGTTCCCGTCGTGATGCTTTTACTGTAGGATTTAGGCGGATACCCTATCATTTTATTGAATTCGATTTCGAACGAACCCTGTAATTAAACCTTGAGGAACAACCGTCTGAAAAAAACGTTTTTAGCCAAGATTAAGGGCTTCTAAATAATATTTCCTATGTGCCTTGTGCCTTAAAAGTCTTCTCCACAAGAAGTCTGAAGTTCCTTTTTATTTTCGTAGGTAATCATTGTGGTCGCACGTCTACTGTTTTGTGAGAAAATAAACGTAACTCCGAACACGCCGCACGCAGGTCGAGTGCTCGTCCGTGTGAGAAAAAATAATAATCTTATATTTGTACGAAATAATGACAGTTTATAGACGTTACTTGGGAGTATATTTTGTTCTTACAAAAACTATTGGCTCAGTTTACCCGTGACGGCATTTCGAAGTCAAAATGTGCATGTTTTTCCTTCATGACGGCCGCGAGAACCAAAGAACATAATGAAGTGAAATAATTCACACTGAAGCTACATGTCAGGGGCTACAACCCGAAGTATATACAACACATTACAAATTATTTTTGTATTAAAATTGCAAAATTACCAAAATAAATCTATGTTTAATATATTTTAAAACTTTTAAAATATTTTGTAACGGATGTGTAGTTTCCATAAAAATTATTTCGTTTCATTACTGTTTGCTAGTTTCCGCGATGGTAATTAAGTAAAATATGCTAATTTTAACTTTGAAATGCCATTATGAAAATCTTGGATGAACTAATTTTTTTTGTAAGAGGAAAAAGTACTCCAAGTATCGTCTACAAAACTAACACTACTTCGTAAAATATAAAATTATGTTTTTTTTCCCACATGAATACCTATAAGCAGTAGAACTTCAAAATGTTTCCTTCGCGTTTGTTTGGATCTAAGCTTACACGAACATTGCCGTTTACTGCTTGCTAAGTTATGTTTGATTACGACGGGGAAACATTTTTTACACAACGATAGCATCATCAGAACAATGTATTAAGAGATGCTGTGCGATCAACTTGGGACACCAGGAAAACTTAGGATTTTTTTTATCAGGAATTTCAATTTTGTATTTTGCAACACTGAATTATGAAATCGTACTGACTATTTAAGTGGAACTTTTTCGATAATAGTTACTTGTGTTTCTTCTTACTCTTATCCCTGCCATGAGTAAAATAAAAGTTCGAGAAAAAGTGTCCCAAATTTTGCTGCTGTCCCAAATAACCGCAGTCGACGGTACGTCGTTTTTACTGGCAATGATAACAGACGAATGACTTACGTACACCTTCTTGAATTGTCCTACCCCACCCTGCATTTTCGTCAGAGTATATTTTCATATACATTCCTCTGTTGAACATCAGACACTTGGCGTTAGCTACGGGTGTCGGGAATATTACACGAGCGGTTGGCATTTATTTGACGTTCGTCGCTGGAGACATACACGAAGGAGACGAAAAAATGTTTACATTTCAACATTCACGTAACTATTATTCAGCACAGAAAAAAGCTAAAAATCCATTGCATACTAATAAAAAAATATATGGTATTTGTGTTAACTAATATGTATTCTATAAGTACGTTGAAAGGTAACTAATATATTCGCTTTACTTTGTTTCGGTAGGAAATGTTACCTGATATTAAATTGGTGCGAGCGTAATAAGATTAATATATTTTTATTTTCTGTTCAAGTTATTTTAAAAAAATTACAGTTACCAAATTATTTCTTGGCAGCACAATTTCGTGTCGCCAGCGGCCAGCAATATTTCATCGCACGATTATGAAGACGTGTCAGGAACTCGTCGTTGGCTGTAACTGCCGGGCGTATCGCGTCGCTCTATTGTGAATGCCCGCTTTCGGCTATCAGGACATTAGTACAAAAGAAACGCAATTCTTAAAGTCTCCAACTGCAAATAAATAAATACTTCAATGTATATATCGTAGACCGAATACTACAAATTTTTCAGTTTCACAGTACGTATTAAAAAGCTTTTTATTGCGTAAATTTTTCCGTTGCATAGTTTGACACACATGCGCTGAACATAAAAGGTATGTTTGAAATCAATTATTTTGAAGCATGTATGGCCTTTAAAAAACGTATGTAGCCTACATTAGCACATAATCATTTACAGTAACCTTAGAGGCAATGAATTGTGCTTAAGTAAGTTAAATAAAATTGCTGGTAGTTGGCTGGTTCAATAAATGCCTAGCAAGCTCATGTTACGTAATGGTAACGGTCGCCAATTTATTCAAAATTAATAACGGTATCCAAACATTGTTCTTTCAAAAAATTAAATTTTAATAGGAAAACACAAAATTTTCTTTACATGTCAGTAGTTGTGTTGCAGTTTTTAAACTATTCCTCATAACTAGGAACAGAAAAATTTCGCGATTTCAATGACCTGCATGTTAGAATCAACTCAAGCCCCTACCATTTGTCAACTAGCTGCTACTCAGTAGAACAGCAGACAATGAACGAATAGACGGGACTCGAGTATGCATAGTACAATGGATTCTATCCTTTGGGTCAATGAATTCGCGAAATTTTCCTGTCCCTACTGATGACTAAATACACGGGAATTTCACGTTATTATTTGACAATAGGCTGGAAGTCAATGCCCGAACAAACTCCGTGACGTAATTGACTAAGGGCCTTCGTATCCTTGTTGACCGCATTACAGGATAGTGGGCATTTAACACTTGACCCTATATCATTAGTTGAACAAGTCTTTTAGGCGCACCACACAAACTGTTGGCCAACACCAGAAGTCAAGATGGGTTTACAAGTATTTGTAGTCGAGTCTGTTCCAGATAATAATGCAAAATGTGCATGTTTCTACTCATGACTTCATCTGTCGACGAGATGTGTCTTCCCTTAGCATCTCGTCAACAGTGAGACCGTTTGAGATGGAACCAGTGGCACAGATAAGAAACGAAGGGTGGGGGGAATTGGCCATGGGCCTGTATTTAAGACCCATCTCAGCAATATGACCGGCTTGGGAATCGAACCCGAGTCCTCCTGAGGGCTTGTCGATTGTTGTACCTTAAATAAGTGTTAGTAAATATTCACTAATATTCCAGTGTATTTCACAGATTCCAGATGGTGCCGTTTCAACAAACTGAATCAGCGGGAAACCACTGGCAAATCAGTGAATATTCACTAATTCCTATTTATAGTGCCAACATTCCTAATGTGTGACAATAATTTCCCATTGTATTTTAACCGATTGAATAAATTTAAACTGCTCCATTCGCAATCTGTGAAAACCACGGAAATATTAATGAATATTGTGAATATTCACTAATTCCTATTAAGAGTGTAGCACTGCTTGGCCTTGCCATACGCCATTTACATACCTACGTAAATCCATAATAGCTATTTACTCTGGTGACAGACGGTTGGCTACGAAGGCTGGCATGAGAAACAGTACGGCCAGTGTTTCCCTTCAAGGAAGAAGGGGCGTGCCGCCAGGCAATCAGGGCGAATGAGGAAGCTCGTAGTTTAACTTCTATCATCTTCCTACAGCAGTTTCGAGTAATGCGTAAAAGGGCGCGTGTGCCGCCCACCGAGCACCACCCCACACATGCGACCGACTTCATTATGATCGTGATGGTAGGCGGTGTCGCTTTGAAGAGGTTTGCTCTGCTGACTGTCTTCAGTGGTGAATGAATAGACAATCCCAGAAGAAATCCATACATCGGCGTGAAATTGTGTCGCATTTGGGTTTGAAACAATTTGGTTTGGGAAGTAAATCCATTTCCGTACACTCTTTGTAACGTGGTGCCCGCAGCAATGTACTTATTTACAAATTAATAAAGAGTGTTACTGGGGTTACCTTAAGATGATGAAAATTAACTGGATTGATAGAGTTTCTAATAAAGAAGTGTTCAGAAGAGTACAAGAGACAATTTAAAAAATACGAACAAAAATAACTGGGCACCATATGCGTAAAGCCTGGTAAACACTACCCTTAATTATCTACTCAATTCCTTACTTAGTTCCATTCATAAACAACGACTGAAATTTCATGAACAGAATTCCGTAGCAAAACTTTCGTGTTGTGTACACAGTTGTCACTGTTTACTTATGTGATTCTGTACGTAAAGGAGAAAAATATATTTATGATGTTGGTTGCTACATCCCATAAATTACACCAGTAAAGTTGCCGAAAAGTATTTCACATACAAGAATTGCTCGTAGTTGCCAAATAAGTGAAACTATCGCGTATTTTTTAGGATTTGAAACATTCCGCCGTCGCATGTTCCGTAGCAAACAAGAATTTTACTTTTATTCAAAACAGACTGGAAACCCTGCTTGTGTACTTGGCTTGCGCGGTGGATGAATCTGTGCACTGAGAATGCGCGTTAACATACACTAAGATGAAAAATAGGACGGGCTCTAATCTGTGAAATTAAGTACAGAGTTATGTCTGGAACCAGCGCAGTGGCAGTTCACACTGTCTCAATGCTACTTGTACTGAATTAGGTACGGAATTCGGTGCTGAATTATGGATAGTGTGTACCGGGCTTAAAACTCAAAATGTAAGAGAAATAACGGAGGGAATGTCTGAAGGAAAAAATTGACACGGAAAACCGTGACTCTCCTACATACGGCAAATCATTAAATAAATGGTAATTGTTTAATGTATAGTGTATAAGGCCTACGCCTCGTATGTAGAGTTAAAAAGAAAAGTAGAACGAAGATCGAAGTGACGAGTTGCTGAAATCCAAACTCAGGGTTGAATTCTGAAAAGAAAAAGAGTAATGCGTTAATGGATCATTTTACGTAACATGTAATATTTAGTGGTAACTGAAATTGGTGTTTTGTCGTTTACACGCATGTGAACTAGTTTTGGTGTAAAATTTTTGTACTTATGCTTTTCCTGTAACTTCGCTGTCTTAACTCCAAAACCGTTTATTTAGTCTTCTATTATATGTCAGCCTAAAATACTGGGCACTCTTATTAACTTTGTGAGTGAATATTTTGGCAGAGTGGGTTACGCATTTAAAATCAGTTACTGCACACGTATGAAATATACGTTAATTTCGACGTCACGAACAATTCATCAGCGACGCATCACTCCGACAAGTTACTTGGTAGCAAAGATAGATGGCAACGAATATTTTCTAGGATACCATTTTTGTATTTTATTTCTATATTTACTTTCAAAAACTTGTGGACTGAAAATTGTTGTGGTAGTTTCTGTTTGAAGCTGTCTTAACCGGCGCAAGGGTTCTAATCATTACGTTTATTGCAAAGTAATTTTTTTTTTTTTTCATTTAGCCTAAGGATACACCAGAGTTATAAGATCACTGTATTGCCACTCGGCGGCCCGACTATTTCGCAAGCCAGTCGTTAGTCACTGGTTTTCACTTGTGTTCTGGCTAACGAGTATATTTAAATAACGTCATGTTTTCTCATCGTCGAAGCCACAGTTGGCGTGTGATTCGGTGGCACTCCATGCATAAAAAATTGCTCTCGTTTTAGTCACAGTTATGAAATATGCAATGACCGGTTTTCAGTAACTTCGCCGTCTTGTCTGCACGGATGGATTACCTTCTAGGTATTATAGAAAATCCGAGAAAATTCAACTTAGGAGAGCAACCTAAGGCCAGCGTATCGTACCTCGGATGCAGACTTACAACTGAGCGCCCGTGGCATCTGCTTGCCCTTGAAGAACGACATAAGATAAGACCCTACAATGGAGATGCGCCGGAACGAAATGGTTGGATGAAACGAGAGATCCCCGAGAAATCCCGCAGACCAGCGCCTTCGTCCGGCACGATTCCCCACATGCATAGCATAAACTTACCCGAAATAATTTCAACTGTTATTACGAAGAGCATATCTCTATGTATGCTAGCAATTAAACGAGAAAGTGAGATAAAAGTAATTTCTGAATTTTCTTCCCCGGAGGAAAAAACATACGCCTATGCTGCTTTTAGGTACTTGGCTATTAACGAAAGCTATTAAACGTGAATATTGCATTGTAAATTACTGTAAAACTTTTAGCGTCTATAAGTTACCATTATTATTGCTGGCTTAGACAATTTCGTTAGGCAGAATATTTACAACACAAAATTTGTACTGAATTAAAACATTCTTCTTTGTTACACGTTTTTACTGTATTCGAATTAATAGCTGTCTGTCGTAATTTTTCAGTTATACAGTTTAAAAAGTATAACTAAAGTAAATATGTTTATATTTTCTTTGCTCAACCAGGAACGAGAGAAGTACGCCAATAGTTGGGACAATTTTGTAACCAGTACGGTAACTTAACAGTTTGGAAAGTTTAACTGACTTCCGTCTGAGTTACGGCACTTTAAAATTTCACTCGTATGTAGTATTTCTGAGAAACATCACAGTGTCCTACAGAGCGCATCGTAACCAGCATAGGTGAAAGCCACGGAGAATAAATATAATAAATAATCATTTCGGTCATGTTGTAGGGTCCTCTGTCCCCTCACCCGCCACCACAATCCATTTTGTCCGTCCACTCTCCCAAGACCTATTATTTGTGGAGCGCTCTTCGTATTTGTCACGCACTCTGTCGATATTTTAAAAGCCTAATTTCTTCATCATGCCGTAGGTAATGGCCCCCTTCTTAGTGAGAGGCTCGTCTTGAAACAACACAAACAACAGGCAATGCCAATTAAAGCACATTACACACAGCAGTAAGAAGCAAGATTGAATTGCTGCGCACGCACGTCTGTAGCAGAGGAAGAAAGAGAGAGAGAGCGAATGAGAAAGAGTGCGTGGCATGTATGCGAGTGGCGGCTTTGGTAATAACGTAAAGTTCTTAGCAGACAGCTGTGGCGTTGTTTTACGGATGCCAGAAGTGTTTCAACATGACATTACCGGACAATAATTTCAGATGACGTTATTTATTAAAAAGTTTTTCTTGCTGAATGAGAAGGACACATCGCATGAGTAGCAAAGGTATTAGTGAGGTTATTTGTATATGTGTCGGACATGTTTTATTTGTATTATTATTAACTAATAATGCGTTCCAAGTATTACTTTTTTAGTGTTCAACACAACGGGTCATTTGTTTGTAAAATTTAAGGTAAATTAGTTTTGATTATGCTGTAAGCTTTCAAATTGTACGTACAGTAAGGTAGAACACAGAAAAAAATTGAATTAAAAGTAAGGCTATTTTTAAAATTTTGCTATAATTGTTGTCCATAATTGAGTTGTAATTTTTTTCTTACTGCCAAAATAGGCCATTAATTTTTTTTGGCGGTATTCACTAATGTTAGCATATGAGCATTTTTAAATTTCATATTCTATGTTGCATAGACGGTAAGTTGAGACTAGGGCCTGATATATATTTTTGTTACCATATAGCAAGTTTTTGTTTTTTAGAAAATTTAATTTAATATTTCTTAAGTCTTTATTTTGCGATAATATACACAAAATGTTGAACCGCTGTTTTAAATTTGCACTTATTAATTGTGAATATGTTGTTTGTAAGGTAACATCTGCTATGTTAAAACGAGTAAACTCATTTTTATGATTTCCTTATAGTAGAAGAATAATTTGAGGGCCAGTTCCAAATAAAAAAAAACAATTTAAAATAAATAAAAATACATGTGCAAAATAAATAAATTGCCACTAAAAATGAAACAATGGTTTTTTTTTTTACAGATCTTTAGTTATTTTAGTTTATCACAATCCAAATGGATATTAATTATTGTGTGAGATTTAGTCTATTAATTATTTGTTAAGAGAAATAGGTAAGGATAAAACCTAAGTGTTCAGTAACACGCCCTTTTAATGACTGATATTTACTAAAATTTCCTGGAAACTAGTTTCAAAATGCTATAACTCAAAATAAACAATAAATTACTCATCACAACGGCGTGACTTCAACAAATGAAAATAGCTGAACACACTGAAATTGGAAATATTGTGACACCCGAGCAGAGACAGAAAATCAGACTTTTAGGGAGCGTGACAAATAATTTACTTTATTTTGCATTTAAATTTGTTGATGTGAGCACGCATTTAACCATACCGACAGCGAAATCGTGTCAAGCTTGTAACTGTTCTTAAAGTATGTTCCTAGTTTTGTCATAACGTTTGTCATTACATTGAAACATTAAATTTGGCAGACAAATACATATTCTTCATTCTGGACTATGTAAATAAACTGTGTTAAAGTAACAGTTGTCTTAAAGAAATGTCTGTTTCAGCATTTAAATGAATAATTTTGACGGAAATAGGGAAGTCACCTGCAAGAAAGTCGACAGGTATTACCTTACAGGTAATTATTTCTAAACTCATAAGAACAATAAATCCATTGTAATCTTAATATATAAAATGAAGTGTCCTGACACACTCACTCACTCACTCAACACACAGCCCAAACCGCTGGACCTAGAACCACGAAATTTTGAGGGAAGCTTCCACTTGCCCCGTAGGCACCCACTAAGAAAGGATTTTTCGAAATTCGATAATTAAAGGGTTGAAAAGGGGTGAAATGTGTTTTAATAGAATCCTTGATATCACATTAACCGGGAATGTTATCATACATTTTTTAACTTCATAATATTGCCCAAAGAAATGCATATTCGCAAATTATTCGTTTTTGCAGAATTCGAAAATTAAGGCGGTGAAAAGCCGTAAAATGTGTTTTTCATTAATCCGTGATTCCTCCTAAACCATTTCAGATAGTGAGGTGATTTTTTTAATGATGCTAAAGTAAATATCTAAAAAGTATTTTTAAATTTCTCGAAATTCGTCCTTGAAAGCTCTTAAAAAAATAAAACGTGTTTTTAATATTAATCCAACTTATTTCCTAAACCAGTGGAAATATTGAAATTGTTTTTGCTTTAAAATAATTCTTACGTAAATATAAAAAAAAATTAATTCGAATATTTTTTTTTAAATTCGTCCTTGAAAGCTGTTTAAAAAATCAAATGTGATTTCAAATAATCATCTGTACCGCTTATACCCGTTGAGATATCGAAATGATTGTTTGATAAGAATGAAGCTTATGTAAATATCTACAAATCAAATTCAGGTTTTTATGAAATTCGAAAATTAAGTAGGTGAAAAGCAGTAAAATGTTACAGCCTCCCGAAAAAGAGACTGATCACGGAGAAATAATTCAACGTTTGTTTCTTTTTGCCAACCTACTCATAAATAAAATCTCTTTGGACTGTAGCCACTACATACGAAAGAATTATCACGGCCTGCCTTTAAGAATTCACACAGGTATTGTATAAAGTTTGTGGTGTGGAAGGGGTTACTGACATCATACGAGCATATTGCGCGCGCTCTTTACACTGAGCTAAGACAGTTAATTATAGTTTACTGTTATTGAGTACGCTTGCTGTTAAATGCCTTCATCACATATTTTATCCAGAGTTACTGTTTACGTTACATAATTTCACGCGGGCAAAGCCGCAGCCGGCCGGCTAGTAAGTTATAAAAGTAATTCAGTTATTCTAGTTAGAGTCAAATCTCAATTAAAATAACTTAAAGAGTGATCCGACTGAAGTACGGTTGCGTCCTAAATGTAAACCGGGCTAGCTTTTTTCATATATTTGATCGAGCGTAGTGGAGCAGTGGTAAAACGCACTGGCTCCGGCCATCCCGATTTCGGATTTTCAGGGTTTTTTGAAATAGCTGCAGGCAAATGCGGGAATGGTTCCTTAAAACACGCCCTGGCCGACCCCTGCCCACTTTCACCCGTGTATCTCTATGTATCTCTACCAAGGTCTTGTGCCTTTCGAGTGCTCCGAAAGTGACGAAATAAATGAAGTGACCAAATAAACTCCATAAAAATATAACCTTCAAATCTCTGGTGATCACGCATTGTGACAAGTTACCGAGAAAACCTAGCTAACACTAGCAGGTTACTTTCCGTAAGGGCATTAAAATATCCGCCATGATTTCAACGAAGATTGCTCAGGTTTTTTATGACGCATTATTTGAATTAAAAATTGAAAGTTGAACTTGAAGACAGTATTGCGGTAAAATTGTACTTGGGCTCGTATATCTGAAAACGTCATTCAAGCCATCCTTCGTCGATTGCGCAGTAATGTTCATCAACAGTACGGCCGTAGTAAACCGAATCTGAAAGTAATATATTTACACATAGTCTGGTTGGCTATCATACCGGCTGAGTTTTTTCAGAAGCTGTCAACTTTACTTGCAGTTGTGGTGGTGTTTGAACATTGGAGAAATGGAAAATGTTACCAACTTACTGTTGGTAGAGACATGCGAATTTCACGATATTATACAGTGATAGTCTAGAAATATTTAACATTTGACTTTGCATCATCGGTTGCAAAAGTCCTCCTGAACTTGAAGATCAGTCTGCTGTCAGACCTTAACGCGAAATTTGCAGCTCTCTTAACTATTGGTGGTCCTAGCGACTATATCACGAGCTAAATATAACTTCCTACTCGTAAATGCAACTGCGATATTAAAACTACAACAATGCTAACGGCACGAACGTTAACTTCAGGAACTTAATTGATCAATAAGGTAACTTTTCACACCAGTGTGTAGAACTACGGACTCTTTGTCGTATTAGATCTCCGGTTCTTTTCAGCAAGACTTTCCATTCCACACGCAGTACAGGATGTAAATAAATACAATCTGTATCTAGTCGCGGTGGAAGTAGGTGGGTATTACGTGAACATATTTTGTTTGTAAATCCATGACTGGAAACACAGTGATTATGCTCTGAAGCCCTGTTAAAGGCAAGTCTAATGACTACGGAAATATTGCGGACTCAACGACCTGCTGGCTGGACTCCATAGTTTTGTTTACATGCTCTCTTCATTTACTTGTTCTTTGGCTACTGCTCCAGTGAATGGCAGGTCATCTGACAAGGGAGTCCCCGTGAGTGTCTTCAAATTAGTTTTATATTGGTTCCGGGTCCTCAAGTACGGATTTATTAATACGTACCCGATTGCGAAGCACACTCACATGTTCATAAATTTTAAATATAACTCCTCAGTTGAATTCGCGAGATTTATAGATCCCTAGAATGACTGTTGGCAAACATCTTGCGCGACGACTCATTGTAGTATTTAACGCAATTTAATGCTTGTTGATTTAATTCGGTATTTTTCACGTCTTTCCACTCCGTCGTGGACTGACCTGTGTGTAGCCTACGTCCTTCTCCACATTTCAGAGGCCCTATCACGTAAGTAAATCGTTTTATTTGTTATCGGTTCACGAACGAGTGGTCACACGGTGCCTTCTGTGTATCCCGTTACTGTTTTGGCACCATTCGTACACAACTCTCAGTAATGTGCTGTCGCGCTACGTACAGTCTGCCAATCGGATTCATCAATCTCCTTTCGGATCTCTAGCACGTAACCACTGTGTTTCCGAACATGAATATATAAAGAATATACGTTCACTAGGTACCCACCCATACCTACAACCGAACCGTATAAAGTATGTTAGTTAGCATCCTTCATATCAATATATATTTTAACACCAGGGTATTTCGGAGAATTCAAGAGTTTTACTGTACACTGTGCTCCCTTTGACAACAATGTCCGAGAATGAAGCAGAAAAATTTTATCCACTCATTATTTCCCAACAAGACTGTTTCTCCCTGATTTTTGTCGCTCGTCAAAAATTATTTTTCTTTGCAAGAGAATGAGCATTAATAAGTAATTTAACCTTCAAATTACCTTAATTTATTGTTGATGGGTCACTTATTTTTTGGGCTTTTGTGAAGTTGAATACGTTTCTTTTAGACAATAATGGAAAACTTCAAATTGCTTATACCTATTATAAAACTGACCATCAAATACACCGCAAGGGAATAGCGAAGGATTGACTGCTGACATGAAGTTATTATACTGCTTTAAGTCTGTGTGTATTTAAATACCTTGCCTTACTCTCTCTTGGGTCGTAAGCAACCTAATTACTCATAAATCGTGGTTGTGCAAGACGGGTTTTTTGGTGTGCATTATCTTCGGAAAACAAAGCTCCGATCATAAGCTACGATCTCAGTAAACTGGAATAAGTTTCGAAATTCGTTTCTAAAATGCACGTTGTTGAAATGGCTAGTCATGCCATTCTGTCAAATGTTTCCTTATCTTCGAAACCGATGAAATACATGTTGTGTTTTCTAATAGCTTTACCTCCTATCTGAATTTGCTTTGAAGTGAAGTTTTGTCACGGCGTTCGTTTTCTGGAGCCAAACTTATTGGAATACATGTTTAATATAGCATACAGTGCTAAGTTACATTTTAATTGACTGAAATAAACAATACGTTCTAAAGAAATTGTGAAAATTCGTCACTTTCTTTGAAATGCCCACAAAACTACGTTACGCGTTAATGTTTGTACTGCACTAATTAACAAACATTCAAGACTAATTTATTAAGTTTTGTATCATTCATTTAACGAGTCTATCAGATGTTAATACATTACGCCGAGCTGCGGTAACTGGAAATACGCAAGACTTGATACAATTCTCGCACACGTTTCATATATATTCGTAATTAAACTCGTACAACTGAAACTCTTTTTCTTCAGTTCGTGTCATTCTAGTAGCAATAATTTCTTTGTTCAAACACGTTTCTTATTTGACTGCACCAGTCAGAATAAGATTATTGTGACTCCGTACGTCTGTTACTTGCCAAGGACAGTGGGAGTAAAGTCAACCAATCACGGACGTTGTAGGAGAGCTGCAGTTGTGAACATGGCGCTTTGAAACAAAATATTGCAAAAACCTTTTCGCCATAGAATCGTGGCTGTACTAATTAGTACATATTAACCCCTAGTTTTAGGGAAAATATTTCTACGCTAGTTTGTTTCATTGCGTTATGTGCACAACAGCCCTGCTTCATGGTCAGTGATTGGATGTTTTTGACTCTTACGTGTCTTAACGTTTTAGGGCAAATCGCTAGGGCCCGGTAGTTTTCGCGAAAAGATTTTTGCCCCACTTTGTTTCAGTGTCTTACGTGCACACCTACAGCTCTACTTCATCGCTATTGACCGAGTGTTTTTGTGCAGAGTTATTATTCATTTGACTGAGCCAATCAGTACATGGTTAACTGTGACACATCACGTCTGTTATTTGCGGGTTTAACCTCCACACGCTGGGTGTTACGGCATCCAATCACTGACCACAAAGCAGAGATGCAGGTGCGTACGTAAGGCACTGAAACAAAGTGATGCCAATATATTTTCGCGAAAACTACCGGGCCCTACAAATCGCAGATGTGTGGTGTCGAAGTAACCTTATTCTGATTTGTACAGTTAAATAAGAAACGTCTTTCCCCGAAAACATGCTGCCAGGAACAATGGAGCAGAACTGCATATGCGTACGTAAAGTATTGAAACAAACAGATCCAGAAATCTGTCGAGAAAATCATGAGTCCCCACTGATTAGACGATTTCTTTCTTTTGCCTTGCCTTGAGAACTGACTTGAATACGACAACCGTACGAACATTTTTTCACTGTTGATGAAACATTTCGATGTAATTTACGATTTCTTTAAGTTATACCAGGAATAAATGTGCAATCTGACAACCAACGTTATTATTTTGTCTCGTTTATGTACAGAATATTGTAGGTGAAAGTGATAATGTGTGGTTACTGCCTTAATTTTTGGTAAAAGCTTCGTTACGAACTCCGTCTCGTCTATATTAAGTATACGAAACGAGAGGGTAATTAGGTTGTGTGTGTGCGGGTCGTAAAGAAGTAGGTTCGGCGTGGAGTGAGGTGGTGTCTGAGGTCAGTTGTCGGCTGTTGGGACCGCCCAGGAAGAGTGGTGCTCGCGTGTTTCCCTATCCCCTAGACGACTGGCTACGTTAATAGCCCGCCGAGGCAGGCAAGGAGACCACCTATGTGGCGGGCAAACAGCCCCCGGGTCCAGGGGGACGTCCTGATGGCTTCATTCTCCCGGGGGCACGCGCGCAGACACACACGTCGCCGGAGATTCCCTCCCTGCCGCGGCAGGTGGCCAGTCAATGGCCAGAGAGATGCACCTGGGTAAGGATAATTCTATCGTAGGTTAGGAAGATAATGGCATTCCCTGTACACGAGTTTGGCAAAGGGAAAATTTCCCGTGGAAAGTTGTGCTGGTGTCGGTACGGGGAGAGAACTTCTGATGCAAAACCGAACATTGCCGAAGAACGACACTATCGACACCATCGACACCAGCGCTACTGGCGATATAAATTGCCCTTCGCCAACCTAATGCCACTGAACTTCCTAATTTGTAGAAGAATAAAATCTTAATCTTGGGAACCCGCGACCACCTCTCTGTGGATGCAACCCTTCCCCGTCGCGACGGATTTACTAAGGCACCACAAGCCAATAGATAGGGATGCAGGTCATTGAACTTGCGAATTTTTTCTTTCCTGGTTGATAAATAACAGCATGCGAATGCAATATCTGTATCTGTCTGCGGTAGCGGTTGTACGTAGTAGTTGGGTAGGACAAGGAAAGCAGCTATACGAATGCCTCCGTCTATATCGCCAGTGGAGTTCCACTGATTCCCAGTGGATAGAGATAGTGGAATACCGCAAGAATTTTCGTGTCACCGTATTTTGAAAAAACAGTGTAGAGGCTTGCTTCTTGCAAGATTTGAGGATGGTTTTGTACGGGAACAACAAATGTTCAGTAGCGGCGCATCCGAGGTTATCATTGACTCAGCCAGAAGGGGACACGCCAATATCGAAAGAAGATGCCAGATTTGGCTATGTTATACTGTAACCTTGCAAAAATTATATTCTTGCCGCGATAAAACAATTCCCTTGCCAATAGAACAATTTCATCAATTTGAACTAGTGAAGGACCACTGGCAATAATAGAATGTTAATCTGTCCCTATTTAGAGCTTGGACATTCCGGAAAAAGAATAAATGAATGTTAACTTATTGTCGTTGACTTTTTCCTTAACGTAATTTGTTGACACTACTAATAGGTAGAAACGGGCAATATTCGAGTTATTTTCTGATAGCAGACTAGACTGCAAGCGGTTGTAAAATACATTCGTTCGAAATCTTCCATTGGCCTACAATGTCGTTGTCTGCATCAGAGATCACGTTTTGCTAGAGACACGGAAATTTCGCGAATTATTTTTGCGAAGGCTTTAGGTTTTAAATCCTGTACACTTTCAGTACTTTGCGATTGGGTCACAATTAGTGAAACTCTTACCCGAGAACACAGACGACCCCGAGGACTGTGGATCAATGGCTAGATGCACGAGTATTTGTAGGTCAGGTTGACCGTCAGGAACGTATTCTTCATTATTATTTACGTCATTGGACAACAGCTGTTTTGACACACCTTTGACGACTGCAAACTAGTAATAAGTAGAGCCCACAATTTTTGGTGAAAAGAATTCTGCAACAGTTTGTTTCAATGCCTTATGTGCACATCTGCAGTTCTGCTTAATGGTTACTGGCAGAATGGATTAAAGCACAGGCGTGGCACATTTGACTATGCATACAGGAACAAGTCTGTGATTTGTGGGTAGAACACCCAAACGTTGAGGGTGGGGATATCACGTGCTACCCGCTTGTATAGTTAGAAGACAATGGATATTCGACTTTGGAAAAAGCGTGTATAAGTATAAGGAGTCTTGGCTGGTTCTAGATAAATACGCGAAATACTCGTGCCTCTACCAATAGCTGATTACCGTGCTACTGTACCACATATACAACTGGCCTTTCACTGGAGCTGCAGCCATTGTACCAGTAGCTGAAGACATACTGTCCATAGGACAATGGACTCCAGCCTGGTGGTCGTTGAACCACTCGAAATTTCCAGGTCCCTACTTCCGAACAGTAATTAAAATTTCCACGGGAGTGTGGCGAACCTCGCGTAGAGCAATAACATACGTACATCACATGACATAGAGGCTCGAGGCCAATAAAATCACAGTTTGCACTCTGGTATGTACATTGCAGTGAAGTCTAGTCTGTTACCAACAAATAACGCGAATTTTGCATGTCTGTACTAATAGGTAGAATTGCGTCGATTTCGTGGATTCACCTGGCAGCAGTCTTTATTTCTCAGTCCTATACACGCACCTGCTACAATCGATTATTAACTGACACAAACGGGTAGCAAGCGATAGTCTTATGGATTATTTCCTTATTTTATACTGACTTGCAGTTGTCAAAGGCATTTCGTGACAGCCGCCAGCTAATCACAGACATGACAATGAAGTATATATTCTTGGCGTCCAACCTGACCTGAAATTAGTCTGCGAAATTGACGTACCTCTACTAATAGGTAGGGCTAGGAAAAATTCGAGAGTTCAATGACCTGCATTCTAGAATTCAATGTCCTATGCCCACTCAAGCCCCGTCTATTCGTTCACTATCTGCTGTCTGAATGAGTAGCAGGTAACGGACAAATGGCAGGGCTTCGATATACACAGGATAATGGATTCTAGTGTGTTGGTCGTTGAACTCGCGAAATATTCCTAGCCCTACAAATAGGTAGGGACACCTGATGTTCGTGAAAAGATTTTAGCAACAGTTTGTTTCAGTGCCTGGTGTGCACATCTGAAGCTCTGCTGCATGTTCAGTGATTTTATGTTTACAACTCTCACGCGTCTATGAGTTCTACCGCCAATAACAGACGTCACGTATCGCAGTAAGCTTATTCTGAATGGCACAGTCAAATGAGAGACGTCTCTGCACAAATGCACACTGTCAATAACCATGAAGTAGTGCTGCAGATGTGCACGTAAGACACGGAAACAAGCTTGCGTAAAAATATGTTCTCCAAACCTACTAATGGGCAAAAAATAAAGCGAGTATGTGAAAACCACTGGCAATCCGCGAATGTTCACTGATTGCAAGTAGGGAGGAAGGTATGCTGTAACGTCTTGTCGGCCGCGGGGTTATTGAGACAGGGTAATGGACCAGACGTACAGGAAGCGAGAAAGGAATCGGCAGAGTCATGGACAAGAAACAATTTCAGCATTCGTCTGCTGTCATTTTGACAGGCCATGCGAAACCAATGTCTGAATGGCCGGACAGGGACTATAATCCGGTACCTCTTGAATGCCTTCCCAGCGTATTACTGCTTTGTCCTGCTTAGCTCGGTATGAATGCTGGTTCAATTTGGTCGGCAGCAAAGAATCTCGTCTTTTGTGGCGTCAGAAAAAACTTGTATGAGAACTGTCTAGAGGCTATATTTCCTTCCCTGATCCCATCTAATACAGAAAAGGTTAGGGGCAACATTGATACATTGATGTCCGTGAATCATACTTCAATAATAAATCCACGTACGTTTATTTAATCATGTTCATTTAAATTTCATAATAAAGTCAGAGGCATGAATATTCTAAGCATGTAGATCCACAAACTAATAGTTAAATCTTTGTTACGGGAAGAGCGGGCCCCTAGTTTCTCAGCATTTTCGGGAGACAGTCGAACTTCTGTGACGTTTCCATCCGCTGCAATCCCTGTTAGACACTCGCATAACAAACCAATGTAACAGTTATTGTATATGGCGATTAGGATGGTTAGAGAGTATCTTGATCAGAAACTCCAGGCAGAAATAAATTCACCGACAATTATTCTTCAGAAGGCAGGCAGTAAAGAGCACTTCTTGTGTTGCGGTAGAAATGTGTGTAAATTGTTAAGTTTTATTCCGATAGGGTTTTATATATTTTCGGATACCACACGTTTTCTAAATAAATGTAATTTTATGTCATAATATAATACTTAGGGAAATTGAACGTACTAAGAGAAAACAATGCAATTACGAATCGCTTCATTCAAATTGGTATTTTAAAACACGATGGCTAGAGACACTGGAAAATTGCAAAATTATTTATTTTTTTAATTTAAAGTCAATATAGTCTCCAATAAACTGTAGTATATCCATCCTACTATTACTGAATGATGCACTTTGCGACACGCGTGAACCGTTTGGGTAAAAATCACACACATTCTGTGTTAAGAGGAGTCTTCGCCGGTGTCGTATTTCCACCTTTGACGCATGGGAACAGCGTAGCGATAAGGGCCAGTGCCCCACGTTTGACGAGAAGCATATCGCCTCTATTCGCAGCGCGCCATACTGACGTGCAAGGTTTTCCTTGTAGACTATTTCTTACGGGACTTAAAGCAGTGACCGCAACATTTTTTTAATAGTATGAAGTAAAGACCAACGCATGCCTCTCGCTTTGCACATTATGAATTCAAGCACTATTTCAGACTAGGAAAAAAAATAGCCATTTGAGAGGCCCGAAAATTATGTTTCTAACAAGCGTGCTGAATTTTTGAAAACCTATAGAAGCATAGTTTCAAGTGTATGTTCTTTTCGTAGATAAACATAATATGAATAAGCTAAGCGGTTTGGCGTAAAAAAGAATACGCGTGACACTCTGCAACGCCGTCCATACGCCAGTCGAGGACACATCTTAAATCTGTACAGTTCTAACTGGGCTTGTCGAAGAGAGAAATAGTACTTAAAAAAAGATAACCAATATCTAGGGGCACGATTATTTCGCGTATTGATTCTAGGTCAGGTTGAATGCCAATTATGTATACTTCACTACTCCTGTGATTAGACGACACCTGTTTTAACACATCTTTGACAACTGCAAGCCAGTGATAAATAAGGAAACAAATCATGGTGGTAACCCGTGTTACGGTTAGACGCTGACAGATATTTGACTTTGGCCAGCGTGTGTATAGGTCTGAGAAGTCTAGGCTGTTGCCAGATTAATACGCGAAATACTCGTGCCTCTTCCAATGTCGATACAAAATATTCAGTGTTGTACACAGCACTTTAGAGCCTAGCAAACCGCAACTTTTTCCCGAGATTTTCCAGTGTTTCGTACTGTGGCTTGCCTCTAAAGTTGTCCTTAAAGAAGTTGTCAACACCTACGCATAGGTAAAAGCAAGTTCGTGTGTATGACTGCAGCAGGCGTACCAGAATAGAGCAAATAGTGGGAGAGTTATTGACGCGAAGTTGCTATGCATGCGTTAGGCTGCTGTGGTTCAGACACACATTGACGAGAAATAATAAACGGGATAATAGGCTGGCCAAAAGCAGACGACGCTGTCCCACGCAGGGTGTCATTCCCAGGGTCTGACATTGGTTTCGACACGCCCAGTCTTCTTGAAGAAGGGGATAGATCTCAGCTCCTGAAACGTCGCGGATTTACCGTCTAAAGGAAACCTTCTTATTACGTCTGCGTCGTCGTTGTTTCGTCCTGCCCTATGTCTGTGAAGTCCTCGTTGTGTAAACCAGTTATGAACTTTGTTGTCTTCAACTATTTTGTCCTCTCTGTTTTTTATTTATTTATGTTTTTTTTGTACTGTATCTAGCATTATTTCTTGTAGGATTTATTCTAGACATTCCGGTGTGCATTGCATTGCCCATTACTAGGGCTAGGAATATTTCGCGAGTTCAACGACCTACATGCTAGACTCCAGTATCCTGTGTATACCGAAGCTCTACCATTTGTCCATTACCTGCTACTCATTCAGACAGCAGACAATGAACGAATAGAGGGGGCTTGAGTTTTTGGTTACCTCGTTTCACCCCTCTTCACCGTTTAGCACCACCACTTTTTTTACAGATACCTCCACGGGCACACGCACAGCAACTCACAAAAGTTTTCTTTCATTAAATTTTCAAGTCCTCCGTTCTGCCCCTCTACCATGTTTTATCTCCTAAAGCCCGCGACAACCCCTCCCCCTCCTTCCCAAATGTTTTTTGCAGAAACCTTCGCGGGAGCACGGGTAGCAACTAACCAAATTTTCATCGCAATCGGACGAATGGTACAGGAACGCATACACTATAAACATACAGATACACACATATATACTTTTTGACCTGTCTGTACATAAACAATACAGCTAATCACGGATAGATTTCCTTATTTGCTTTTTGTACAACCTGGTTTCTGAGACGACATATTACTGCAATGGCGAATGTCCAAAGTTCATCTATCTACACTTCACACATGGAGTAGATGAAATAAGCCATCATGAGATGACAATTATTCGTCCCTGACTTCCCAGTGACCCAAGAGAAGCTCGCTAGGACAATGAGAGCCGATGCTGAAACAAGCATTGTTGTACCAGCGCCTGTTTCGAACTGTTATGAGTAAACTATTAAGTGTAATGTTTGCAAGAGGATTCCACTTACCAAACAGTATGATTTTACGAAACAAGTTAGGCTACGGTATTAAATTTACTTTTTTTTTTTTTTTTTTTTCGATGTCCCTGGTGCAATAGATGTATCTGAGTACATGGGCCTGTCTGGTGATTTACGAATCTTTTATAAACTGAAATGAGTAATTTTTAGCACTGATTGCGTGCGAGATATCCAGTTGTGTTGACCAAATCATTAGTGATCTGTAGAGCCATGAATTCGCGAAACGAGTTTTGCCCAGTTTGTTTCAGTAACTTACGTGCACATCTTCAGTTCTACTTCGTGGTCAGTGATTGGATGTTTAAACTCTCGCGTGTCTTGGGGTTCTACCGGCAAATCACAGGCGTGCGATGTTGCAGTAACATTAATGTGATTGGCAAAGTCTAATGAGAGACGTCACTTCACGAATACACACTGCCAATAACAATGAAGCCGAGCTGCATATGTGCACGCAAGCCATTGAAACAAACTGGAGCAAATTTTTTTTCGCGATAAGTTCATGGCCCTAGTGATATGGTTTTGCACTTATAAAATATTTCGCTTGCTGTAGCACATATACATGAGCAAACACTAACTACCTTATTGAAAATATTGCCTGTGTCTACTAAACATTCTGCTAGGACGTATTTGCTAACCTCTCTCGCTTGACTGCAGCACACAATGAAAATGTGTCAGATACTACCGTCACTACAGTCTGCATTGCCTTAGAACACTATAAAAAGTGTTTCTTTCTCGTTTTGATTAATTAAAAATAAACACTTCCAGCCTATTACTAGGGGCCGGAAAATTTCGCGGATTCAATGACTTATGCATACTCAAGCCCCGACCATTTTTCCACTAGCTGCTACTCAATGGAACAACTGACAAAGAACGAACAGACGGGGCTTGAATATGCATAGGACAACGAATTCTAACACGCAGGTCATTGAATAGGCGAAATGTTCCGGCCCCTACCTATATAAAACACCAATGCTAATGCTATAAAGTTGCTTGGCCATACAACATACTTCCTTGATTACCTCAGTTTTCGTCGTGGTTGTCGACGAGTTATAGATTAAAAATTACGTAGTGTTATTTTCCGTCCCAGCAGAGCTGTGCTATTGGATAGCGGAATTACTAGCAGAACACTTTTATCTTAAGAAAATTTGTGATAGAAGAATGATAGCTAAATACGCTGCTATTTCGCGAGATATTTGACCCCCAAGCTGCACACAATAGAGAATCTGTCGTAATTTTATTGATCAGCACTTCTTACGAATTCCGGTCACCACTATGTGATGAAGATATTGTATATTTTTACATACGTATATTATATACATGCATTAATTTTATATTCTATGTATTTATAACAGTTTTTAAACCATATATTAAAGATATCACAAAATCCAAGTATATATTAATATTATAAAAATTATATAATGATAAGGGCAATCACTTGTTCTAAGCTGCAACATAAGATTTACTTCCGCATACGCCAAGGAAGAGATAGAAGTAAAATAAACGTTATATAATCCTGATCAACATTACTTGAGGTAGAACTTACTGGATAACATTATCCGATTACACACCTCAAGTAACGCAGTTATTTGACTTCAGTACCACGGTTATGGTTACATCTATCTTTAACGCAAAGTAATTTTAAGTAACGGTTTTTTTTGAACCGGTAGTAGCCTACTCGTCTTTACGTCTTCCAGGTAATAAATCTTTATTTTCCTTTATTCCTGAATGTTACGGCGTGTTACCACCTACGCCCCCAATACAGCAGATCCGCTACGCACCAGTCCACCAAGGCCCTAAAAACCAAGGACACTCCTGCTGGAGGACAAAAACAAGTGAAGATGCGTCCATATTCAGGTCGTTTATACACGCTTGTAAGGGCAGGCGCATGGCCATTATGCGGCGGCGGCCTCTATTGTCTGCAGTTTGTTATGACTTAATATCGGCCGGGGGAAGGGCCAGCTGAGGGATGACTCGGCTCGAATTTCCTTTACAACCTTGCTTCCCGTGTTCTCGAGCGCGCGGGCGGCAATGCCGTCACGTTTTACACATTAACGGAGTATACGCGGCCCTCCTCCCTGCCCCGTACACTGCCATTACCTCACCTACGCCGTGCCTTCCCTCCCGAGAGCAACAAGGCTTCTGTGCATGCACTCCAGTGTTGCCACTCACAACAGCATTCCGGTGCGCTTCTCTAGAAATTTTATTCAGCACAATTTACTGCATTATTAATGCCGAAGAAAGCCTAGAAAACTGAGTTATTGCCCACATAACAGTAATATTTAATATAACATGATTTTTAAATTGCACATTGTGTATGAATTTGTTTTGCTCCGTTTGGCAACACTGTAGCGTACATGCCCAGTGCGCTGACTAATCATTCTGGAATTCCGAGTCAAAATGTGGACACAGTTGCAGCTGCCGGTACTTCTTCGGCAATAGAAGGTCACACAGAAATTGTTAATTTATTAGATTGTACTTTTTTCGTTCTTTTTTCATATCACACACGATTAAAGTTATTACTTTTTGTTGCAACTCACTGAACATTGTTAGTTATTATTTAAAGTCACCGTTGTTTCCATGTTTACCAATTTATCGAAAATCATAGATTCATTTTAAAAATTATTTAGATAAACAAATTCCATTTAGGACCCTACCTTTAGGTCATTTACCTAAGTAGACTTTTAATAATAAACTCTATTATTGCGACAATGTATGTGGTCGAATGGGAGAAAACCAGGAAACAGTATGGGGCTGCAATATGAGGCTGCGGGTCGTTATGACAGCAAAACAAAATAAATGGTCTTCAGCGATTACTTAAAGCGCTCAATCCACTTATAATCAACACAGGCGTGTACTACAAAAAAATTAGTGTATTTTTGTAAATGAATAATATAATTATTTGGTACTACCTTACTTTAATAAAGAAAAAAATATTGTGTTAAAATCATATAATTCAGTTCTGGTGCAAAAAGCAATAATTCAACTAAATCGAATAGTGAAAACCATTTTTAAAGTACATTCTTTATTATTTAACGGTTACTAAAATATTTTTTTTCTGATCGAAATGTTATAGTCTGCATAATGCTGGATAAACAAAACTGAAAACTACATTATAGTAAAATGTAAATAGTTTTTTTTTTATGTCCGTGTAATTCCACCCTAAGTCAGCAGTATATAACCCAAGATTTTGATATTAAGGGGGCAGTTCACCTCCGTTTTCAACGTCTTTTATTATTTTTATATTCGTACCAGATATTATTTTTATTTTAGACATAAATTATGACTAAATCTTCCTCTTAGGGAATTTTTTTTACCTCTTATAGTTTTTGCGTAATGAGTCGTAAACGTCGAAATTTGCACTTTCCGGTTTTATGTACGCCACTAAAACCAACTGACATACCAAACCGAAAAAAATTCATCGTGTATAACAATGTTGTAGGCTGTGATTTGACATATATAAAAACAAAATAATATACAGTTTTGTATTTTTAAAAATGAAATTTTTGTACTTTCGTTTAAAAATTTAACATTTTTATTAAATACAAAAATATTTTATTTTTGGTTTTTATATGTGTCAAATCATAGCCTACAACATTGTTATACACTGTGAAATTTTGTGGTTTGGTACGCCAAGAATCATTGTTTATTTTCAAGTAGTTAAAGATTAATAGAAAATTTATAAAATTTTAACAAATTTCACAGGGATAAATATCTCTCTTAAGAATTGTGGAAGACTAAGTTAATTGATGTACATCTACCTAATTTTCGGTATGGAATCCCTACCCGAAGTTTTTCAAACATCCTGTAAAAATAAATATTAGTCATTGTAATGCCGGTACTGGAACGGGCAATGAAACAATAACGAATCATAAATGAAATATGCGTCTGGTTTATCCATATCCAGCGTCTAGGGCCTGGGTGGTTCGGCCGGCATGCGGCCACCGACGTCATTGGGCCGTCACAAACAGCTCGGTAGTCGCGCCGCCTTGTGGCAGCACCATCGAAGCTTGTAGTTATGGAAATGATCACCCGGAGCGAGGAGGGGGGACGTTGCCCTAACGCAGGGTTCTCTATGCCTAGGCCAGATACGATGCATGATACATTGTTGGCCAAGCCCTAACCTGATCTCGGCCCACAAGCAGCTGCGATACTATCTACGGCTGCCATCGAGATCGTAATTAAGATCCTAAATTGTGTTATTTGCATAAATAATGCTTCGGTCATGCCAGTTCTTCGAAGCTACTTGCCTTTAATTTGCGTGGAGGGGGGTGGATGAGTCTGTTACTTTATTACCGAACTTAACGCGTGCCTATGACAACTGTACGATCTACAGTGTTATTTTGCTTTGATCAATGTACATTCTACTTTTTTAATTGATATTCTGCAAAGAACGGTAATACAAGTACGAATTATTGTTTCATGCTTGCCTTTGAGGTGGCCGCCTAGGTATACGTATTTTGCGCGTTGGAGGCCTAGAAGCATAAAAAAAGACCAAAAAACTAGCAATTTTCGGCAGCGTAAAATTAACTTTACCGATAAATGAAGGGTATGAAAGAGTATACACGATCGTAACGTTCTTTGAATACTGTTACCGAAGCCGGCCTCACACGATGCCCGATTCCGTAGCAGTATCCATGCCAATTTTCTGTTAGTATTTCTGCTTCCATGTGAACCACATTCCAACATCCTCCCCCAAGGGGTCTGTTTCTAAATATAGCAGATTCCGTACCTGAAATCTTGTCCAGAAACATAATAAAACATTTATATTTTTCTGTTTGCATTTATGTTTACTTTCTATCCATAAACCCCAATGACCTATCGCAGCCACTTTGAGTTGGTCTCATGACCACGATTTCTGGACTGATTCTATTCAAATTGGTGTCGACATTACAAAATAACGTCAATAAACTAAACTTAAATCATTTTGAAGCATTACTAGAATACCTTAACCACATAATTTATTTAGTTTCTGCAGGCAAGTTCTAATCCACCGTTTCCGTTTGTGTTTCTCATTATTTTACACTAAAACTGAATCCATTTTCATTTAAATACATGTTACGTTTTCTGTTACCACTCTAGGTGTGTGAATACGAGCGAGTAACGAAACGCCGATTTCTGCTATAGCCACTGCTACGAATCTGATATATTAACTGAATACCTATGGGTATTACACAAGATAGCAGAAATTAGACATCGTGTAAGGTGGGCTTAAGCAGACATTATTTATGCACGTTGAAGAGTTTTCGAACAATCGTATAACAGCCGAAGTTCTACACACTGTTCAGCGTCCTGGGCAGGCGGCCACCTTAATAGCAGGAATATAATAAACAGCGAACATTTTAACTATTCGACAATTTGCATTGTGGTAATGGAAAGCAATATGAAACTGCAGATAACTGCATTTTTGTCCACGCGTAATAACATATATTTAAACAAAAAATCTTTGAAATGTTCGGATCATGGTATATAGGCATTCGCCAAAGCCATTCAGAGTTAAATGGTTTTCTGTTAGTGTTTTATTTAAATCATTTTCTCCTTTACGCATTCCTCCAGCCACCTTAATAATATTATTTAGTCTGCACTGTAAAAACAGTATAAATTTACACTTACAAGTTTTTGGTGTTTACATTTGTGTACGTGTAATTATGACTAAAATAATGACAGTATACTTATACACAAATATACTTATGAATCCAAAAATGCGTACAAATCTGTGAATGAAAAACACAGCTGTATATATGTATTTATTTCGAAGTTGATTCAAAATTACACTTTTAAAAGTACAGTACGCGCAAAATACACCGACATACGAGTAATTTTGCGTTTGACTACCACACTGGATTTGTATTAATTCAGTTATGTTCTTGTAAAATGTATGTTTTACAGTTTAGTTTTGAAGAGGAAAAATACTTGACATTTACACTAAAATAATGTAGTTTTAAAATGGCGAAGTACTTGCTAATTTACACTAAACATTTTGGTAAAAAAATATTAACATAACGTTAAATAAACTATGAAGATTCGTGTGTTGTCCACATCATTTTTTTATAAACATCTACAGAAATGTTGCTTAGAACTTCATACGTAGACAGCAAAAGCTTAAAAAAATTTTTCGGACGGAACGATGTAACGTTTACTGTACATAAGGTTAAAAAAGTTTATACATTCTTTGTAATTGTATATTTTAGTACGATGCGATGTTGGCATGACCCCATTTATGTCAGCGTAGAGGTTTACAGTGAAAATGTGCAAAACTAGTTATCACGTCTCTAAACCACAGCCTTATAATTTCGAATTTTACTGTGTTAAGGCCTCGCTCTTTAGTTTTGCAGTGGCTTCGAAAATAATTTTTTAAAGCAAATTAATGCATATATAAAAATTCATTCTTACTGTTTTAACACTTATACAGCGTGGACCAAAATTCAGGTGCCAAACTCCGGGACGGGATGGGTTTATGTAAAATAAGGTGGGGTTGCATTAACCAACACTGTTGTGTGGTGAATATTAAGAGAGCTACACGACGTTGAAAACAACATTTTTAAATACATGTTTTGAAAAATACTAAAAAGTATAAATAATGGAGCGACCAAAATTGGTATAGAGCTCTAATAATCGGAGCAAATAAATCTGTGAAAATGTGGATGACGCAACGTTCTCCTTCATTGCTTGTGTAAGGGTTACTCAATCTATTTGTGTAAGTAACTTTTAAATACTAAGCGGTAATAAAATATTATATGCATATCATTGTTTATCGCGCAAAATGAAAGGGAAAGTAACCGCTGTGTTAATTCACTCCGATAAGCCGTTTTCGAACAAATGCGAATCAAAATACGAAGGCGCAGTGTAACCCTGCGGTGGTAGGCAATACAACGGCTAATTCTAATTGCAGCATTGAATGGCTAAAGGGACGGCCAACCGTAATTTGCATCACCATGTATTTATTTTTATATTTGTATCAGTTATTTTTTTCTTGTTTTAGACATAAAATGAGACAAAATTTTTCTCTTATATAAATTTTTTATATCTCATAGTTTTTGCGTAATGGCTCGTTATAACCAACATTTGTATGTTACCTTTTTAAGGATGACACTAAAACCAACTGACTTACCAAACTGAAAAATTCACAGTAAATAACGATGTTGCAGGCAACAAATTCAGCTTTGTTAAGCCACAAATTAAAATATTTTTATGTTTAAAAAAGTTGATTTCTTTAAATTTTTATTTTGAACTTCAGCATTTTAATTGAAATACAAAAAAAAAATATTCTTTGTTTCTATGACCGTGACATTGTAGCATGCGACGTCTTTATCCACGGTGAATTTGGGCGCCGTCATTACAACTAACACGTGTTGTATGAACGATGCTGTAGGGCGCCAAGTGATTTAACTTTATTTTTACCCTAACCTGTTAAATATATTCTCAACCCGTCTACAAAATTAACACGCACGTGAAATAATAACGTTTAAACATTCAGCATGCTATTAGAATCATGATTTTGGGGCACCACAAAGTATCTAAAAACAGCATTATTTTGTTCTAACATTAGCGTAAAAGTACCACTCGAATACATAAGAGCAAAGACAAGCAAATAGCCTAAGTAAGCCGAAATTATGAGGTATTTGTTACTACCTACAAATAAAAGTACAGGGTCACGACTCAAAGTGCCACAAAAAAATTAATACAAGAAAAAATACTGCTCGCTAACTAGTACGTCGGCTTAATCAACCACCGGTTTTCGCGCATCACGCGTAGGAAATTTCATTCGCTGCATAAGCCTCTTAACAAAAATTTCTTGAGAGGAGATGATGTTGAAATGATGTGGAAATGGAGCAGTGGCGGAATGCAAGAGGAGGGAAATGAATCTTCAGAAAACTGCTGGCCAGCAGTAACTGCCTACACCGACCACTGCCTTAATGGTTAGATTAAGAGAAATTACGTGTACAGTACATGGAACAAAGCACAATAGGAGCAATGCGTTTGCACGAACTACATACTAATTTATTAACATTAATACGTATAAACTATAAGTGTTCTATCTACCGTCCCTCTACTTCAACACACAGCTGCCAATGGCGGATCAGGTTGTCTTGGACGAGTAAATAAATATTTGGTATGAAACGTACACAATCAAATGCGGCTATCACACGTGCCACGAGATCTTCCACTAGTCCCGGGCGTCTAGTTAATCAGGGAGTTGACACGACCCCATAAAAATACAATGGAGTCAAGTCTGGAGATTGAGCCGGCTAATGTATGGTCTCTCCTCTGCCTATTCAGCAACCTGCAAACGTAGATGGCGGCATACGGCAGCAGAAAAATTTGGTGGTGCCCCATCGTGTTGAAACAACATGGTGCGGCAAATTGCTAATCGTACTTCCCCCAGCAATTCCGGCAATACATCCCGCAGGAACGTTAAGTAATGGACTTCTCTGGGGCGGTCAGATAGCAAATAAGGTCCCAAAAAAGTTTGTTGACAATGTCAGCCCAAATGTTGACACTGTAACGCACTTGGTTGTCCATAGTGTGCATGCGGTGGGGATTGTGGTGCGCCCAGATATGGTTGTTCCTGTCGCTACTGTACTCAATTTAAGCATTCAATGCTGCAATTAGCATGGCTCAGAAAGCTGTTTGTATTGCCTACCTCAGAGTTACACTGCGCCTTCGTATTTTGATTCGCATTTTCTCGAAAACGGTTTATCGGAGTGAACTAACACAGAGGGTACTTTCCCTTTCATTTTGCGCGATAAACAATGATGTTCATCGAATATTTTATTTACGCTTAGTATTTAAAAGTTACTTACACAAATAGGTTGAGTAACCCCTACATAAGCAATGAAGGGGAACGTTGCGTCAACCACATTTTCACAGATTTATTTGTTTCGATTATTAGAGCTCTCTGCCAATTTTGGTCACTCCATCATTTATACTTTTTAGTATTTTTCAAAACATGTAGTTAAAAATTTTGTTTTCAACGTCGTGTAGCTCCCTTAATATTCACCACACAATAGTGTTAGTCAATGTAACCCCATCTTATTTTACATATAAAGTCCCGTTCCGGAGTTTGGCACATTAATTCTGGTCCACGTTGTATATCGTCGTTTGTATCTGAATTTTTTGTTGCAGTACACCAAACGGATTTATGTATTTTTGCCCCTGAAGTATAACATATTTTGTTGTCAAAGTATACCAAAAAGAAGCAAAATAATTTTTTTACTTGCAAACGGTACATTATTTTAAAAAAAACGCTCTGTCAAAATTGTGTATCGTATGAATGTACACAGTCTCAAATTTTCAAAGCATTTGCTTAAACATATTCGAGTTATTTGCAATTGTTTGAAATAAATGAAAGACCATGGCTAGAGACACTGGAAAATCGCGAAAATGTTTAGTATAGTCTCCAATAAACTATAGTATATTAACCGTGACACGTGTGAACAGTTTTGTGGTGAATCACACACGCTGTGTGTTCACGCTGTACAATTATAATTGGGTCTGTTGTAGAGAGACACAATGCTTCATATAAACGAAAGCCAATATAGATACAAAACATTCACTGTTATATACAGCATGTTGGAGTCTAGCAAACAAT
>PNEQ01027654.1:0-30932 GCA_003012365.1 Medauroidea extradentata | reverse complement strand
TCATCATGTTTCGGATGTGCTAGTAGTCACGTCCGCCGCCCTCGAAGGGTTAAGACGCAGTTGGGACAGGTATCTATGACGTAGGTTAGGCGGGATTCCCACTATGAGCCACCCGGGCTTTGAATCATCGGCCAGCCCTCAAGGTGTTACGAAACAGCCGCCGACCACTGGCCTCCAGGAACATGGCACGCAACACTATATTACGCGTAGGGATGGGGATTTACCGTGGTAAGAGTTGGCTGTTTGCTAAGTTTCAATGCAATGTAATTAATTTTCGCTGCTTTTATTTTGTAACTGAAGAGTCCCTATTTGACTGGGTTAACGCCATCTCAGGTGCGTTACGGCTGAACATCTGTGATTCGTCTGTGAGCAGCTAAACCTGGCCACACATCTATCTACCAATCACACTAGACCATGGACGGTACGCTGCTGGCAGAAACGTTTGTGACATTTCCTACTATCTCATATTATGTAGCGACAGGAGGGTAGAAAATTTAAAAATTTTGCAATAAAATTGGAGGGGGGAGGGGGAGAGTTTTGAAAACTATTATTTAGATGTCTACAGGGCAATTGACACATAGGTGAAAATCATTGTATTTCCTTGGGACATCAGTTTCTTTCATTAATAATCTGTGTCCCATTGTAAACTTCAAAATGTATTTTTCCCCGGTTGTGTTTCCACAAACTTCTTTGCAAGTCTTAACTATCATGCCCTCAACTAACGTCTGTAACGTAATGTATAGGAATGGAAGTCGTCTAACAAAGAACCGACCTTTATGGAGAAAATTTTCAAAATCAGATATGTCAACTTTATACAATTTTACAGGAAAGCTGAAAAAAAAACTGGTATGTTGTGACATTTATAGAAATTGAATATGGCAGGTTTTTTATTGTTTATTTTATAGTCACATTACAGTAAATTTTATATTTCGACCTGCATTACAGAAACATAAATGTCATATATAGTTCCGAATGAGCATTGTGTGGACACGTCTGGCTTTGAAAGTAACTTGTCATTGGTTGTTTTCCAACAACTCTACGCTTTCCAGTACATACCAGCTGCTGTGCCCTTCCATTTTAGTGTGTTGGACATGCCTGGGTTTGTTTGAAAGCACACGTTTTCACATGATTTTCAAAGGGACGTGTAATTTAATAATTTTACTTATATACTAACTCACCAACGTCATACAGATATTATGTTTAACACATTTGGTTATTTTTGTGGACACATCTGGGTTTCAAAGTTTGCTTGTCAACCTACCCCTAGCAGTTCAGCCGAAAGAAAGTGTAGGATAAATTAGTTATCGGTCCAGAATTTAGTCGGTTCTGTTCCGGTAGGATATTTGGCCGGGATCACGTATTACTCCGAAGTATCAGACGAAGTTACTCGCCGGCTTTTGATTCGTGAGTACGCTGGTTCCATTCCCAGTACGGCCATCGTTGATTTGAATTTTCTTAAATCACTTCCAGGCGAATGCTGGTATTGATCTTGGATGCATGGCATGTTCGGTTGTCTCTCATACTATGGACCGCGCCGTTGTCAATTCAAGGTAGCCAACCGCCTAGAAAACCTGGAATATCTTCAATTTATCAGGGAAATTGTGGTCACGTGGAAATATGAGCGATATTTCAAGGAATTTATGGCCCATCTGGGAAATTTCAGCAATTTTATTTTCTTGCTCAATTTTGAGCTTCCATTGAAGTTACAGGACGGAAAACGATGCAATTTTGAGAGCGTAATTGTACCATTGTTCAAAAAAATTATTCTTATTTAGATGTAATCATACTATCTGACCATGTTATGTTATTTCCGCTTTATTTTATTAAGTTCACTGGCTGGACAAAACTAAAATGCTCAAAACAACTTGGCAGCTACCGTCATTGAATACATTGTCAAAAGTTATTTTCATGCGTGTGAAAATCAGGGAAATATTTTATCTTCTGTCAGGGAAATCAGGGAATAATCAGGGAGTTAAATTTTTTGTTATGAGTAGCCGGCCGCCCTTACGTAACACAGAAGAAACGTGGAGTGGATGTGTTACGAGAGCAAATGCTCTTGTCGGTGACTGCACACAATGTACAGTTATCTGCAGTGTTTCTGGACGTACTAGAAATCTGCTTGGTCTAAGTGCCAGATTTTATACTTATTTGTCAGGTTGTCGGTGTGTTTGCTACGCACGCATCACAGGTCACTTTCATATGCTGCGGACTTGACCTGCGTTGTGTTGACTGTGAACGATTCATCAGAGGACTGGCGCGCGAGCTTTCTGCGGCGGTTGCCTGACGCTCCTTCACTCACGTTCTACCCGCCTTGTTCGTGTCGGCGACTGTTCGTGATAGGACGAGGCTCGTGATGCCTCACATCCCGGCCAGAGAGGAGGTTCTCACGATGTAGAGGCGCCCTCCTTGTCGTGGATCTTCCTCTTCTGCCTCTTAGATCTCTACCACGGCCACGTGGCTTCACTGCGGACATACAGACTCTGCAAAGTACGGCTTAGTTACGAAGATAGGTTTATATTACCTTTTTCCCCAAGACAGCTTCCTTTGGACTCAGCTAGTTGGACCTTGTAGAACAACTGGGACGGCACCTATTTTGGTCAAAATTGAGGACAACCTGAATGTAAGAGGTCGTGAAAACGTGTGACGGACGCATGTGATGTGTACGAGTTGTGTTTGTTTTAGGAGTATGTAAAAATAAGTGTGATAGGGAGAGGGGGTTGCACCTCGTCGCAGACAATTTGGGCTACCGTCGTGACATGTCGCCCATGGCGAGAACACATCAAAGCCTGCTGACTCTGCCAGCGTCGTCAATCAATAACAGTTTAGCACGCTCGTGTGACAAAGTTACTCGAAGCACACAGCAGCTGCTTGCAGTGAGTATAGTAAAATTTTTCCTCTATAAGATAACCTTGAAAGAATAATATCTATATACGCGTATATACATACATAAATTGATTCTTTTAACATTGCAAAGTCAGTCCACAGTTTAAGAAACTCAATTCAAGATGAAATGTTATCGCTCGTGTCGGCCACTATAGCGCTGCAGATCCATATGGTCTGGTTACCAACATCCTATTGGTCATGTTATATCGGCTACGCCTACTGTACTCTACAGAAGCTTTCATAATCGGCTGTCTCTGAGCTTGTACGTACAAACAGCTGTAAAAAAATGTTGGTTTTTAATTTTGCCAGGAAATACTTTTGCCACTTTTGCAGTGTACTTATTTCTGCTTCTGCACTATAGAAGTCGCCTTGTAGCAAATGTTTAGCAAGAAGCGAATATTCAAATAGAATGTAAAATAAAATAGCAGCACCTAAAATACACCTATATGGCATTCGGTCATATTTAATCGTGTCAGACGATGCCGATGGTCAGCACGTTTTCTCGGAATATCTTCCGTTTCCACCGCCCTTTGATTCCGGCACTGCTTCACACTCACCCCATGTCATCACATCGCCAGCGCTGAAAACATCGTTTTTAAGAGCTGACAAAATCTCCGCTCTCACTCACTGAAACATACTTCAGCATTCTCCCCGTGCGACATTTGACTGCGCGATTAAAGGCCTGGAAAATTCGCGGAATCATTTTAAAGCGTGTACATTTTCTTCTATGAATATTTATTAGACATGCTCTTGAGGACTTAAGGCCAATAAAAAAAACCCAGCACGGAAACGAGGACTTTCTCCATACTGCATGGTCTTGAGTGAAACTGTCTGCTCATTGGTGTAGCACCAATCAGAGCAATCATACTCATGTTTTGATGCTTGCTATTGTTCCTCTCAAACAGAAGGAAATGACTAGGAATCAGTGAAATGCACCAGATATCAACACAAACCGCTGTTAAATTTTTACACAAAGTTTACGATTAATTATAAGGTTCGACGCATTCGCACTGTTTTGGTCATAATGCGTAGGCCTACGACGTTTTTCTAGGAGAGATGAGCTTTCAAATTATTTTGTTCACAATTAATGCTCGGTATTTCCCGTTCAATTTTTATTCGCCGTCCCTGCAGTGTAAGGAAAAATAAGCCAGATTTAATCCGGATTAGATGTTCATACACGGCCGAAATCATACCTCGAGCTGGAGTTGGGGTTTCAACTATCGCCAGGTCACGGCGTTGTATAGGGAGAAATATGGGGACCACGTTGGTTCAAACGCCGTAAGTTGGTCTCCGTGTGATTGGTTAGGGGGGTGGCGGGAACGGAAGCCAATCCTGCCACGCCACGCAGGTGAGCAGGCAAATCCGGGAACAATTCTCGGACCTCCTGCAGGAGGTGGGGACCCCGACGTACAATACTCTTCCGGCGGTAATCGAATTCAGCTCGTGCCAGACTTCTCCGGTCCTCCATTTGTTGTGGGCCGTAACTCAAGTCCAGCATCTCAGTGGGAGGAGGGGTCTTGTATATAAGGAAGGGCTGGAGTCGTGCCGATGGGATCTGCCTCCTTCCTCCCGCTCCCCTCCTCGAGAGTGAGAGCACCATCTTGATTGCTCTGGTTTCTGGTCGTGACCTCACGACTGCGTCGCGCATCACCGCTGAAAGCGAGGGCAGCCACAGGGCGGCCACCAAGACCTGCCGACAACGAAAGCGAGAGCGCCGCATTCCTCGGGGCTCGGGAGGCTGAGGTCTGGACCAGAGCTCGATGCTCGGCCCTATATTCCTGCACTCGTGTCGGCGTGCAACTACTGCTCTGGAAGGTTCAATAGTCCGATATAATTTGATAATCCCTTTGTAATATTCTGTTGCTATGCCCGTTGCATGTTACACGACACATCCGTCAACTATATAAACAACAATGTTTCATTAAACAGTTAACTGCAATATTGCTTTAAGAGGGCGTGGCAGCTAAATAGGCGTTGAGTTCTTCAATTGAGATCTATGCGATTTTTGAAAGTCAATATAGAAAAACTACAAAACAACAATACTTGTTAATTATATTTGCGAACTTTATGAGCAAACATTTACCCGAATGATGCATTTAAGTGGGATCTCTTGCGCCGCAATTAAAATGTACGAGATTTCAGCGTCAGAGATTGTCCTTCAGAAATACGTTAATCAAGAAAAATTTTTGCACAGGAAGTTGGCAAAATCTATTGTCTGGTATTGCTGTTTTTTTTTTTTTTTTTCATATTGGCTTCGAGAAACTTCCAATACTTAACTGGTTCTTTCAGCGCTGAGTTATACACCACGCACTCTTCAGTCTTTCCTTGGGTATTGTCAAAATAAATTAGAACAAGGAATTAAAAAAAATGTTTTTAAACATTTCGATTCTTAACATAAACCTCGTGAGCGTAAGTGCGGCGTGTTCGTCGCTACTAAATAATTACTTTAATAGGATTAACAACCAGTCAGTTTGTAATTCAGCAGATGTAACCTTTTACTCGTGCTGAAATAATTTCGTGCGTGTGCATTTACGTCTGTCCGGATAAACATAGCTGGTGCGCTTATTTGCCAGAGTGGCGTACAATGTCGAAGCGAGTAACCGGATTAAGTTCTTCGGGACGTATTTTAATTGGCAGAGGTAGCGCTGGGCTTTGTTACGCTTCAAAATTTATTCGTAAGGTTAAAAAAGAGGGAGGAGGGGCTGCACCCTTTCGAAAAGTTTTCTTTGAAAATATTATGAAACTGTACGCAGCGTGCGTTATCAGCTCGTGAAGGGAAGATCTTCCTAGTTAATCACTTCAGTCGATGTTTACCCACATAGTTCAACCTTGCAGTCCTGTTGGCCCACCTACCCCCCCCCTCCCCCCTCCACACCATCAACAAAAAAAAAAATAATTCCTGGGAGCGCCAGTACAGTGCGGAATTGATGTTCTTTATGTAAAGCTCTGGTGAGTGATCAACCATTTAGTATAATGGACAAAACTGTTTCCAAGGAACTTTATTTATAACCGCATTAAAAATGTGCGCACACTTACCACTTACAATTACAGTTTACATCATTACATTATATTTTTAACAGAATGTTATCTGGTACTAGAGGCAAACTTGGTTGTTATCTTTCTTTTAACAAATAATTTGTACAAACATACATTGTTTCTAACTCAGTGACAACCACATATTATTTATTATCTGCTGCAGCTGTTACTGCTTGTTGCTACGCCGTTTAGAAATATGTTACGCCAATGGGTTGAGACCAGCAAATTTCTCTAATTTGTTTGATGATATGCGTGTACATTGAAGCAACGTGGAGTAATTTGCCAGTCATGCATGAGTCAATAACAAACTTGAAGGGTAACAAGTATCAAAACACTGTAGTCGATGGACGAAAACCCGCTGAATGAAAACTGCAACACACTCTTTCTTTTTAAAATATCGGTTTTCTCGAAATATTTATTCAGAAAGAAAAACCTGTCCTTTTATTTTCGCAAGTCTTAACATAACCTCTTAACAGTTTTCGTGAAGTTGTTAAATGTTTGTTGCACTATTACATCATCGTTGTTTCTTCTCGAGCAATTGTCCGGAGTTTATCCTTGCGTATTTTCACGCAATAAAACTACAAGTGCACGTTTTTCTGACAATATGTTGCGGCGTATGTTTTGTGCCATACGTAATGGAAGATAATAAAACAACAAAAATTGCAGGTGAGCTTGCACCAAAGGCACACGCCGGTGTCTACGGACCTGTAAAAAACAGCAGCGTTATGTTTACGTAACCCTAGACTGCACTGTCCTGTGCCATGCATGAACATGTGTTTTCTTCTATGTTGCGTCATTCATAGGAATGTCTACAGCATATTGGTCACTCTACGGTATAACTTCTGTTATTGGCCAGAGGTGTTCTCCGGGGCGTACCGTAGGACTATCAACCTATGAAAGATGTCTATCGAGCGTATACATAATCTTGGAGTTTTGTCATTTGTAGGACCATGAACATTTCGCGAGAAGAATTTTGCCTCAGTTTGTTACAGTGACTTACGCGCATTCCTGCAGCTGAGCTTCATGGTTATTGGCAGCGTGTCCTTATGAAGTGATGCCTCTCATTAGCCTGTACCAACCACTGTAAGGTAACTGCGTCACCACACCTATGTTTTTTTTGCAGGTAGAACCTCAAGACACGTGACAGTTAAAACATCCAGTCACTGACTATGAATCCGAATTGTAGATGAGCACGCACTGAAACAAACTCGGGCAAAATTCTTCATGGCGCTAGTCATTTGCCATGAAACAACGCAAATTTCGTAGGCTCCTATCAATGTCTGTTTCTCTCTCTCTCTCTCTCTCTCTCTCTCTCTCTCTCTCTCTCTCTCTCTCTCTGTGTAATAGGAAAATCACATGTTAGAATTGGGCAACATGCCTCTTATGGCCAGTGCATCGGAGAGCTTGTGTTTATTTTATTTTTTATAATTGTTAAAATATAGTCCTAGTTACTTTTTCCCTTTCAGTTAATTTGTGTTTTTGTTCCAATTTTTTAATATAAACAAGGCACCTAGTAACAATCGTACTATACTCAAAAGTTAACGTCTAAAGTTATAATAATTAGTGTTTTTTTAAGTCGCTGTTCCAAACAATGTAGTTGACAAAAGTGCTCACGTTATGTCTAACCAGCTATACTGAGATGAAATGTATCAGTGTGGGAGGCCAGCATGTGTTGGTGCAGGAGGTATACCAACAAGGAGGACGCAGTTTTCTAGCCGGTCTGTGCGTGTTCGCTGTCCAGTCCTGGAGAATGTAGTGCGGCCCGTGGTTGTTACTCAACAAGAACGTGCGCATCCCGGCTCGCCCCTCACCCTCCTTCCACTCACCTCCCTCATGGCACAACCCTTCTCGTGCCCACAATCCCGCGTACACCCCCGCGTTCAGCGACTGCAACAAGGTTTCTTCCTGCAGCAGATTCCTTACTTACATGGTCACTCTTTTATAATACAACAATTCAATAAGAATAGCATCGAGTCTGTAGATTTGTTGGATAAACAGTGTAGATGCAACGTTGCCACTAGTTTAAATAATAAATTCACCACTCACGTACACACTGTTTATAATAAAGTCCTATCAAAAGGCTTACGCCAATAAATATACGTAGTTGTAGCCACCTATCTAAATTTTCGAGGGGAGAAGAGACATACACGCGGTTTACATTTTAAAATCAGAACTATACAAATGAGTAGAAAGTAAAATCTTAGCAGTGCCTTATAAAGTGCTAATTTTACGGTAAGCAGACTATAGAATAGTAAAATAGACAGTACGCAAACTTCAAACTTATGGTGCTATAGCAACATACTCAGTCACTGCAAGATTGCTTGTGCCTTGAGTTAAAGGTTAACCAAATAAACTATTTGTTTGTATAAGGAAAAAGAAATATAGTGTGTACCTAAACTAACGAAATATTTTGTTTCTTGAACAAAATACTAAACTCAAGCAAAACATATTGTATATTTATGAAAATATGTACACCTAACGACAAAATATATTTTTAACGCAAATGTAATTTTTATACATATACATGTATTTTTGGTCACAACCAAACTGTCAGACTTGAGCATGCCTTTGTATTCACAACTATAAGGTTAATTTACATTTTATGTGACGATTTCCACAGTATTAATACAGTATTTGTGTTTAAATCAATCTTCTTGAACACTGAAATATCCCCAATGAAACCATTCAACATAAAATTTAAAATTAATGCGTTAAAGTTGAATACATAATATGTGAAAATGTCCGCATTTGACATGGCAGGAATCTTAAAACATATAAAGCTCAGTCTTTCCTTGATTGTTACGTCCAAGCTTTCGCTCTAACTGTTCTTGTTACAACCAAGTCTTACACTTCGAAGCAGCGAAATAAGATCAACAAAATTGTTTTTTTTATACAAAAGGATATAATTTCATTTCCCCTACGCAAACACATATTTGGTTGCAGCAAACAAATTTTGTTTAACTAAGCAAACCATTTCTCTCATTGTATTTGTTGAGTAGACAGGAATGACTGTAGGCACCAACTGGTGAATGACAAAGTGGCCCATTTCCAGCGTATTGGATCGCTCTCGAGATACGTGAGCCAATAAATGGCCGTTTCGCCTTTGTTTTACATTTACTCTTTCTTCTACCTTTTTAAATTCCAAATTTGCTAATAAACTCTTTGATTATTGGACTTCCCACATTAAAAAGTAGTACATAGTAGGAATGCTGAAAAAAGCATAAACCTTGCAGACAAGTCACTGAAATGTAATTCATGTGCAACCTTATCATAGAACCACCTTTAAGGCTACAATGCTGATGCAGTGTTTATATTTATTAAAAAAAAAAAAAAACTGACAAAACTTGATAGTTCTGGAGGACTTATTGTTCATGTGCCGGCGTATGTTTAATACAATGCCGGTCAAAATTAAAGGGCCCTAAATTTACCCGAGAATTTGTTCACCGCACCCACAATATGTTTTTTTGCAAGTGATTTACTTATTTATTTAAAAAACATTTGGTTTTGTTAAGCTAAGGAGTGAAACATTTTCTTATACATAACCATTGATTAAGATCTGCTAATTATAAAACAAATGCACTAAAACAAACTGCAAACTGAAATCTGGAGTAGTGTTAAAATATACATTACATAAGGTATATGTGTCCTCGCAACTGTTAAAATGATGCTGACGGGATGCGAACTGAAGTATTATTTGTTGTTTCATCACGGACGACCGTTGCACTTCTCATGAGGAGGGCTGTGATGAAAACTTGTTGGCACGACTGTGCACAGTCACGTCTATGGCCCGTCACGTCCCCGCCCCGCCGCGCCGTGGGCGGAGGATGATGCGGCCGCCGCTGCGTGACGCGAGCTACTACCCGGGGCGAAAACATCGTTTGTTCTCGCGCTCCCACAGCCCCCCTTCCCCACCCTACTTTCCGCCTCGTCGTGGAGGAGAATGGGGCGATGCTGGAGCCCGCACGCCCCGATCGTCCTGTGCGCTACGAGTGATTGCAATGGGCGCCGAGTGCGAGCGGGGAAAAGAGGGGGGAGGGTCATTGAAGCTCGGTGGCGGCTACCAATCGATGTGTTCAATGTGGATTTCTTTAGAAATAGCGTTCTTTGAGAGGAGCGGGGCCATGCAGTTAGCTCGTCAGCTCAGCCAGGGTCAGACCGAACGTATAGTTTTTTCTCCCATGCCACGAGGTCGGCCTATTTGAATCCCTTTGGAGGGGGAGTGTTAGACAATTATTGTATTTTCAGTTTTTTAGCATAAAGTTTATTCAAATTGTTCTATCAAAATTTTTTCTTCTGTAATGCAAAGGATGTATTCTTGGTAAACTGCTTGGCATAAGTAATAATGTAATATTCCATTCATTTGTCATGCAGAATCGTTGCAAGAATTTTGTATATTAACTTTCAAGAATTCTCTTGCAATGACTCTGTATGACAAATTAATCAATAACGCCATTATTATCAAGCAGTTTACAATGAATAAATCTTATTCTTTGTCGAAGAGAAAATGTGGTTAATACAATTTAAATAAATGTCATGGCTCAAAATCTGAAAATACAAAAAATTGTCTAACACACTCCCTTAAGGGCTTCTTAACAAGTTTTTTTCACACTGGTGCCAATAACTCAAATATTTTTTAACCAACAGTTTTGAAAAAAATTGAGTCGATGTGCAATTACACGATGCACAATACTGTGGACGCGTATTTTTAAATAATGTACCATTCGCCAGCAAAAAAATAATGTCCCTCATTTTGCTTATTTTCACGACGATAAACGTGGTACTTTGGGTAATGAAATCTAAAAAACCGTTTAGTATAATTCAACAAAAAAATTCTGCTAAAATTTATAACATATAAGTGTCAAAACTGTGCAGCGAAATTTTGATATGAGGATTAGGCAGCAATAAAAAAAAATATCGAAATCACTGCATAGCTCCGTAACAAGGCCTTAACAGAGAGCAATTCTTGCCATCTTGGCTTCATTCAAATTCTGCCATAATCTGCAGTGAAATTATTGTATTGATATTCGTGTACCGGAAGTTATGGAATGGGTTTTCGTACATTTCCTAAAGGGCTTTGTACCATAGTGCGATACAGCGACAAAAATGACTGGCCAATCAGAGGCGAGATCGCCGACGACGACGGGTACGGCTGCGGCAGAACATGCTCTAACGCTGGTGCGATTGTCGCTTGCTAACTGGAAGAACAGGAATTTTGTAATAAACTAGCGCGACCAGAGTCAAGAATAATAGTACCATTGCAAACAAACAACAGAACTGGACGTAGATGGGAAAGGATAACAAGTTTTGCAAGATGTAGAGTTTGCGTCTATCTGAACGTTGATTAACAAGCCATAACAGCGTCGATTCAGGCGTTCATTTGTGTCGTTTAGTTTCAAAAAACCTCTCTTGCGGCGATAGCAAACCGCGTATCGCTATCACAGCATCGCACTGTCGTACAAAGAAAGCCCTTAAGAGGAGTCCTCGACTGTCGCATGGACGGTGTTGAAGCGTGTCACGGGCATACATTTTTACGCGAAACCACTTAAGTTATTCATATTATGTTTACCTACGAAAAGAACACACACTTGAAACCATGCTTCAATTTTTTCAAAAATTCAGCACGCTTGCTAGAAACATGATATTCGGGCCTCTCAAAATGGCTAAAAACGGGGTTTTTAGACTGTTGTAACTCCGATAATATTACCTGAATTCGTAAAGCGCAAAACGAGAAGCTTGCGTTGGTCTTTACTTCAAACTATTCAAAAATAAAATATTGGGGCCACCGCTAAAAGTCCCATAGTAAAAAAAAGACTACAACGGAAACCTTGCACGCAAGTTTGGCGCGATGCGAATATAGGCGATATGCTTCTCGTCAAGCGTGGGACACTGGCTCTTATCGCTACGCTATTACCACGCGTCAAAGGTGGAAATTTGGCACCGCGAAGGATTCCTCTTAAAGCGGGTATTTAGATACTATTGTGAGCACAGAGTGTCTACAGGCCAAGAAATTAATGAAATGTCATGAAAGAGCAGTTTGGCCATGGACGTCACGAAAGAATCTTAGGCCATAAAATTAAAGGGTAAAAAAGAATTCATTTGCTGCACCGAACTTCTTTATAACAACTGATCATACTTTCCAGCAATGTGATCTATTTGTGGCACACGACGCTTTTATTTTCACTTACACCAAATCACAACTCCATAAACTGAAAACATAGTTTATTAACGTGTCTAATACTTTGTTACAGTCAGCGACATATTTAAAGTGATAACTACGCCTTATACGTCTAATTTCCTTACTAGGGAATTTTAACTTTTACAATGACATAAGGATGTATTTTGTGGATTTTAGTGCTTCTTGTGTTGTACTTTAATTGTTACAGTCAAGTAACAATATAAAAATTGAATTTCGGTCATGTCACAAGCAGAATTTTGCAAAAGTAATGAAAAATCGTAAAAAAATCATGAAATTATGACTAACGTTGTCTTCTTGTACATTCTGTGTAACCACCCAGTGAGCAAAAATTGTTTATTCGCAACGATTAGTTGAAATTGAGCCTAAGGTATGAAATAATACCAAGCTAGTGTTATGCCGTAACGTACATAAAATTTTGTTCAAAATTAGAAGTAAACATTAGAAATGGGTCTTATAGTGAAACATGAATTGATTGGAAACGGCGGGTGTTGTTAACGCCATGAAGTCGACAACTCACTCGTATGTGCATGCCGGGATATCAGTGTCACAACTCGTACTTCACTGGTGTCTTGTAAAGTGAACTACGATCATAAAGCCAGACGCGAACACTCTCTCAGAACGCTACACGTGGCCAGGTATTTATCTCGGCGAGGTGTGACCTCTTGCCAGCCAGCCCTGCAGTTCTTGTGACCACAGAGCTCGTGACCTCCATCACCGCGGCCGCCACAAAGCCGCGCCTCGCCCCGGGACCAATTTACACGTTTTCTGCGCGATCCATCCTCCAGCGGTGATTGTCGGCGTGCCGTGCTCGGGAATCGGGACTCTTGTAATGGTGTTTTTTAAAAGCTTCATCCTCCCCTCCCCCTCCATCCACACACCTCTGTCACGATCTACTCCGGTCGACAGATTACATTCAACCTGGACTACTCCAGGTGACCTCCCGCCTAGGAAGACAGCTTCATACATACGTCCTAGCCTCTGACTCCCGAGCAGAAATGAGAGAAAAATAAAAATGAAGCATTACCAGCCTAACTTATATTAAGGTCGTGTTCCAATCCGCTTTGGAGATGGTATTTGTGATTTTGAACTTTTTGATAAGCTTCTGTTAGGAACACCTCGCCTATCAGTTATTGGAGCTTGTCATTCTGCCTGGTGTCCCAGTGTTGAAGCTGAAGAATGGTTTTGTTTTGATGTTGCGTGTTATGACGGTGTATTAGTTATAAAACAGGAAATTATGGTAGGCTTAAATTGCGAAAACTAAACAAAAATTTGAATGAAGTTTACGAATTGGTTTATTAAGTTTAATATAATTAATTAACTTTAGGATTAGAATATACTTTTACCCTGCTTATTGCAATATGGTGACGATATAAGGTTTTGCGTTTGTTTTATTGTATGACATGCGCCGAAGTTGATATTTTTTCGTAGAACACTGTTAATAAACATTAACTCCATTCATTATTAAGGTCATAAGTATGTTTCGTTGTGGTGTGAAAAAATACCCAACAAAGTGTATAATCATATGTTTGTAGAATACCAAAACTGTATGGATAATACAAGAATTTATGTGCATTGTTTAGCTATTCCATTACTAAGTTTACTCCATCTACACCTTATAGGCATAGCACGCGTAACGGTTGAAACGTCCTAAGGTCACAAAGAGGAGGACATATTGGTAGCGACAATGTATTCACATGTAGCGAAACACATTTAGCGAACAACGTGTTTTGTTTGTAGGTCAGGTTTATTCGTTAGTTTTCCTGCGTTCGTTTTTTTACGTCTTAACATCTCCCAGCTTATCATCGTGCCTTCTGAATCTACAGAGACGTAAACAGAATCTGGCTGCTTCGTGGGACTAGCGATTTTTGTCTTGTATTTCGGACGATGATTGAAAATGAACAGTAAGGATCTCCCCCTCCCTCTTCTTGTCTCTACAATCAGTATGCAAAGCAATATTGGGAAGATAACGTGCAGATATGACTTTAATTCAGGAAAGCAACGCCATAACTCACTCGAGCTATCTTCGAGTTGCTGTCTTCGTAGCTTCATTTCTCAGTGCGTCGCGCTTTGATGCCTTAACAAAGTCGTTTCGTCGACAGTCGTCAAGGAAGAATAATGTCGTCCAAGTTAATTAAATGTCATTTCTTTTAGCTGTCGTTCCATGTCGCACAAAAAAAAAATTCGATCTTCCCTGGGGAAATTGGTTTCCTTTTTCCAGTTCTGGAGATTCTTACATCGATTATATACGTATTACCGCAGAATATTTTTTTCTAAGATTAAATTACGTTTCCTTTAGTAATACACGATTAGCTTATGTGGTTGGCGCAAATAAAGTAAGAAATCAACTAATCTTTAGCTCTCTTAGTGTGTGGAATTCAAGTTGGTATGCACAGTGGAAATTAACTCTGCAGGTGCAAAACAATTGTTTGACTCCAGAGTAAGAATTTAATTTTCATTTACTTGCAGGTTTGTTATTGGCACAACGTTCTCCATGGGGTAGCTAGTGAACTTAGCTGCATTTGCAATCGTGGATGAGTTCTGAGCATAGTTTTTTGTTAACAATGAATTTGCGAATTTTTTCATTCCTCAATTAGTCACTGAACCACATTTGGCACTGCTGTTTGGTTTTTGTTCGGAGAAGAAAGATGCTATACTATGTAGGATATGTCAAACCTGAGAATACAGAACCTTCACAAATGTGGGTGCTGTGTAGCTAACATAAACATTCTAGTGCACAGGAAATTAGGAACATCTTGCAAACTGGCTTAGAGAGATCTTAAGTTGAATTGTTGGAACAATTGGCAATACCGAGTCCTACATAATGTTCCAAATTCAAAGTATGCTCGTTATCACTTTTCTAAATGCGCTTCCGTCACCGACACTGTTAAGGGCTTGTTCCTTAATTTTTTTTTTTTTGCGGACTGGTGCCAATAACTCAAATATTTAACCAAAAGATTTGAAAAATTTTTTAGTCAATGTGCAGTCACACGATGCACAATACTGTGGATGCGTCTTTAAAAATAATGTACCATTCGTCAGAGAAAAAATCATTTTGCTTAGTTTTTGCTTATTTTCACGAAAAAAAAAGTGGTACTTTGGGTTATGAAATCTAAAAAATCGTTCAGTACATTTCTACAATAAAATTCAGCTACAAATAATAACATACTAGTGTGAAAACTGTGGAGCAAAATTTTGATATGGGTATTAGGTAGCAATCACATTTTTTCCCCCGAAAACACTGCAAAACTCTGTAACAAGTCGGGTTGTCAGCCGGGCTACACGGGTACAAACAACCACAGTGGGGCGTGCAATGTACGCGGATATTGTTTAAACAGTTTTGTCATAATTTTCCCGCAGCTTCAGCTGCACGACCACCCGTCATCACGCCGCTGTTCATCTGCCTCGTTTCTGCTCGAGCTATGTACGTTACCCTGTGTTTTTCTCGTATTTGCACGTGTAGGAACCTCTCTGTTTAAAAACAACACGAATCTAACCTCATTAAACTATGTACTACAGCATTTAAATATATACCTACCATATCTTGTTGTCCCCACTATTGTGTAACTTCACTATAGGCCCTTCACGATAAAGTGAGCACTACATAAAGTTTTCTTTCAACCGTTTTACAGCCATCTTTACTATTTTATATATGAAAACTTCCATGTAACTAAAAACCAGCGTAAACGTTTCAACACTCTCACAAGGTAACATTTATTGACCCAATAAAACATATTTTTAATTAATTACAAGTTCTGCTGTGTGCTCAGTTTAAATTCAACAACATATAATATAGAAACTGTTCGGCTTATTTTACATTAAGAGGGCGTGGTACTTAATTCAACGCTAAAAGCATTAATCTATAACTGTAGGTTTCTTGAAGTCAAATTGCGTAAATTAAACAATAGCAATCCTAGACAATAGTTTTAGCCAGCGTTTTAAACAAAATTGTTTCCAGTGTTACGAACTTCTGAGTCACAATCTCTGACGCCGGAACCTCGCGCGTTCAACTGCGGCGCAAGAAATCACGCGTAACGAATTAGTAATTCTGGATAAATATTTACTCATAAAGTTTTTTGGTAAATACCGTTATCTAGGATTGGCATTGAGTATTTTATCCATATTGGCTTCGGAAAAAGCGTAGACATTAACTGATGCTTTCAGCGTTTATTTATCTACCGCGCACTCTTAAGGCATCGATTCAGTTATGATCGTGATATACACGGATGACCTGGGTTGGTTGAACACGTTTAGTAGCAGCTACTCTACAACGAACGATGAACTTGTTTTTTCTTCGAAAATAAACCTGTAATTGAAATAATTCTTACGTAAAACCTGCCCGCGCATTCTTAGCATAGGTCGACTTCACGCAGCCAACAGTGAGACCGGCAGTTGAGGTCGGGAGGAACGAAGGAATGTGACAGCGAGATGTAGGGACAGTTCTTGGGCATGAAGAGTGAAGTCTTGAGCTGCAGGTTGAGTTCTTCCTAGTAACCCCTCCCGTCTCCTTGCTTCGCGGCATTGAACCTCGTTCCCCTCCGCTGGCCAGGCCTGCCGGCATCTGGAGCGAAGGTCGATCATAAACAATAGCGCGGGCCACAACAGTCGATTCTTCTCGCCGGCGGCGACGAGCTGGAGAACAATGGCCCCTGCCTTGTCCCCCTCCCCCCACCATACCTACACAATACTATTCCCCTTCCCATCACGAGCATGCGATTTGATTATGAAGCGGTCACGGCGTGGCGGCCGTCTCGACTGTTTTTATTGTGTCTTCACGCCTTGGTCACCCTCCCCTCTTTTGTTCGCGTCCCCTCTCCCGCCGCCAACGCAATACACCAGCTCTCATGTCGGTGCACAATATTGCGGTGTCGGGACAAGCTAGCTCTTGCTACGAGATGTAGTGTATATTTTCACACCAGAGCACAGCGAGAGCGAGCTGACAGGACATAATGTGCGGGTGAATATTGTGCAGCGTTTTTATAGCAAGGGCGCAACAACAAGCGGAAGGCAATGGTATATTGTCTATTGCCCTCCCCCTTCCTCGCCAACCTCCTTTTCCTGTATCTTTGAATCAAGGGTAAAGCATAAACAATCTACTTGTCTACAGACAATAGTTTTCAGTGTTATTTATTTTAGAAATATAATATATAATTTGAAATTATTTTATGAAAGAAAAACTCTATTATCCAATGTGGTGACCCTCTTGAATTTTTATATTTTGTGTCATTAACTTTTATTCTGGCTGGATTCAGAAACTTTATAACTTAACTGCAGAATAGAATACATACTGATAGAATTTTAGACACTGTATAGCTTTATTTTCCGTTACTGTTGTTACAGATCGAATTACAGATAAGAAAGTAACAAGACCTTTCTAACTGCAATTCGATGTGTAACATGATTAACGACAAAAATATATTTGCAGTGTCTAAAATATTATCAGTATGTATTCCATTCGGGAGTTAGGTTAAAGTTCCAAAAATTTACCTAGAAGAAAAGTTTGACACTAAATACAAAAATTCAACATGGTGACTATCACTCGCTCTTAAAGATAAACACTAGAAGAGCAATTATTACGTTTGCCTCTGCCCTGGTGAATTTCAGTATTTGTGCCCCTGACAGAAGCCGACTCAGTCACAAAATGTCAGGTTCCCATTGTTTTCTTCCTACAGCTTGTCTTGCGTCATTTAAGATAGTCTGTCTAATTATCTTCTTACGTTCGGTCTTACTTATTAAGTCCCGAGTTCCTGATAACATGGCTCCAACTAGTTTTACAACTTTCATGGTCAGTGATTGGATGTTTTTCAACTCTCAGCATCTTCGGGTCCTACCCGCATATCACAGACGTGTAATGTCTCAGTAACCATAATCTGATTGGCACAGTTAAATGAGCGACACCTCTTCACAAAAGTATACTACCAATAACCACGAAGCACAACTGCAGGTGGGCACATAGGACATTGAAACAAAATTGAGGAAAATCTTTGTACTGAAATTTCATTGCCATAGACATTCCCCTTCAGGAAAGATTCTTTTGGGTATGACTTTAATAATGACCTATTAGTTTCATAGCAAAAGAAAAAAAATATTACGTGGCAATGGAACTGATGGAGCTAAGTGATACATCGACAAAATACTGGACTTTATTTTGGGTTATCTCTGGTTTCAAATCTCAGTCCGGACATCCCGAGTTCCGTTTTGCATGGTTTGCCGTAATCACGCCAGGCGAATGTTGGTATGGTTACTAGTTGCATGTTCATGACCAATACTTTTCCATTTTCTGTTAGTGGGAGGTATTGTTTAAGTGAATGGAAACCTCGCTGTTGACAAGATGTGCTCTATACGTACTATCTTGGGAGAGAACTGTGGAACAGGCCTTCGTAATAGACATATTTTCCGGGAATATGACCGAATCTCCGCACCACCTCACCACCTGCACCGGATCCCTAGGGTACAACAGGAAACAATTTACACAGCCAAATGCAGCCACTATCACGGACATTTGCCAGTTTCCGTGAAAAACTAAAAACAACCACCAAGGCAGACTTGGGAAAACATGTCCCTCCGCCAGTAGACCATCTACCTAACATCATAGTTCGGCAAACTATAGAGCACTCCTTTCCTAGATCATGTCGAGATTAATCACGTGCCAAGGTGACCCTTGAAGCAACCCCCCCCCTCCAATCACTGGACGTACTTTCGCAAGGCCACCACCGCCGGGAGAGTCGCACTAAATCACTCGTATAGCTCTGGTCCCCTTGGTGCCCATCGCCGTCATGGAGTAATAACTGTCTGACCGATGGCCGCAATTCGGCGACCTCCAGTCGACGCGAATTTCGACAGCTTCGCTCTTGCTGTGCTGTCAGCCGCTACAGATGCCTCGTATCCGAGGAGGGAAAGGTTCCGTTTGAGAAACTCCTTCGACATCTCGAGTAATTCGTAGTCATTCCACACACTTGACAGTAATCACTAGGGACCCGTGTTTTTCGCGAAAAGAATTTTGCCTCACTTTGTTTCAGTGCCTTACGTGCACATCTGCAGTTCTGCTCCATTGTTATTGGCAGCTTGTCTGTGTGAAGAGCCGTATATTATTTGGCTGAGCCAATTAAAATAGCATTCCTGCAAAAACACACGTCTGTGATTTGCTGATAGATTACCAAGGCTCGTGAGAGTAAAAATATCCAATCACTGGCTACGAAGCAGAACTGCAGATGTGCACGTAAGACACTGAAACAAAGTAGGGCAAAATTCTTTTCGCGAAAAACAAGGGTCCCTAGTAATCACACAATGGATCGTTTACCAGCCTGAATTCATGTAACTTTGCCTTGAAGTTGGCATGTCCAGAGAGAAATGCGTCAGGTAGTGGTCAAAGGGAAATTTAGTTCGCGGGGGGATCTCGGACATTGGGAAAGACCGAATGAGTATTTCGCCCATTTACATCAACAACCTATGCTTCACTGTGTCGCGCAGTAGTTGTTCACGTAGTTTCATCTCCGTGAGAGCACATTCCTGGATCAGGATGTCCAAGGGTGTCCTGCCATGGTAGTGACCGCACCAGTTGACATAGTTCTGTACGCCGTCGCAACTGCAAGCAGCGCTTTGCTTTCAGGCGCGTGTGACGTTTGAGCACGTGATCGTCCATCTTCTTGTACCAGGCGACGGCATGACACGCAGTGATGGACTCGAAGACCCCTTTATCACATAGTGAAGGTCATGCGCTCGCCAAAAATTACTCCCAGATGATTGTAAGCAGCCATCGAAAACCACTTTAAGGTAGTACTTTGTGCCTCTTTCCATACACCTTTTAGCATTATCTGGCATTAATAAACTGAGAAACTCAGCTTCTACAACCGCGACCATTCGAAAATGGTCTGCGTTGATATTCTACCTCGTAACAGAGACAGGCCTTACCAGCGTCGTGTTGCGTCGACAGTTGCCAGAGAACGGTCGCTGTGAGTCGCGTCCGAGTGTGGTCCTCTCTCTTCCGCCAGTTCGCTCTCTGGACGAGTACAACAAATGGTACTTTTTTTTCACAAGACAAAAAACACTACATAGATTGAAACCTTTGCAGGGGGAGAAGGGAGATACGACATGACTCCTCTGTCGTTTCCCCGTGCGGTTGGCATTTGTACACGGAGATGTTCTGCGCGCGTGGAGTATTGGCTTTTAGATTGCAGATCGCGCGCGCGTGAGCCAATAAAACGATTGCCTTTGAGATCGCGTCCGTGATTGTGCACATGCCAATCGCGGGCCTGTGCCAACTGCTCCCCGTGGAATGTTCGCGATGGCTTCTCGCCCCCCCCTCCTCCCGAGCCATTTTTTTACACCCCATCCGTGTCGGTCCTCGTCCGCCGCTCAGAATTTGAATGGGAATTGCATATCTCGGGAGAGTTGTCACAGAGTAGACGCCCCTGCAATCGGACTGCGGATTTATTGCTTGTCACATTTATAATAAAAAAGAGAAGGTTTATTAGCGTTTTTTACGGCAGTCGTTAAGAGTAGAGGACGTGAACTGTGTCCAAAATCTGAGAACCAATACAGTTGTGTCCCAGCTGAACCTTAGCTGCATGCCAGGGTTGCGATCAGGTCATCCCGTGTAATGCTATAACGTTTTGCTTCTTAATTCTGTGTACTAATACAAAGCATTTTATTGACTTTTTTTACTACACATATCTTAATATAATACATTGATAATTTTTTGCTTCACAACTACAAATAAATGGGCACCATTTATATATCTGAAGGTTTCTTGGGGACAAGTTACAAACCAACACAATTATTTGTTTAATTTGTATTATTTTATCACAGGTTAATGCAGGCACGCATTTCTTACTAACAAGTACCTTTATAAATAGTTCTAACTCTTCTAAATCATCGCTCTTACAGTCTAACACATCTGACCGCTTCTTCGTTTGAAAGAAGTGCTTCTTGTCGTATGAATGTAACGTTGACTGACCAGGGGCGCAACAACAGGAAGAGTAGAGGGGCTGCACGGGTATGTTGCGCCCCTACTCCTCCTCCTCCGCTGATTCCTTGGAACAGGGGCAAACCTTCCAATTTACCTGTCTACATACAATATTGTACATGTTCTTTATTTTAGTTGTATAATATATAATTCAAACTTATTTAATGGAAACTAAACTCTAATTCAAAATGGTGACCATTTAACCACCTTAGTGGACTTGCAGTGTGAGCCGTGCTGTAGGCCTAACATGGTACGGAAGCAATTATTTCTTGTATAAATATTAAAAGTGTTTCCAATGTGTTTATCTACAGAAAGAAGAGAAACTGTAAACCGTGTCCCTCTGGTTTTAAAAATGCCGTCCGCTGACTAAAAGACATGATTTCCGAGCTCCTCAAAAGTGCTAAAAATTACCTTTTCATGTTGCTTTAGCTGAGAAAACATCAACCGTAATCGTAAAACAAATTCATAGAAACCTGCAGTGGACGTACTTCCCCCACAAATAAAATAATAGTCACATCGCTTGAACTTCCGTTGAAAAACGCTTTCTGCGAAAATACTGCACCTAGAGGCGATGGGGTGTTTGACGAACGTGTTATATTCGACTTATCGCCTTCCCAGTGTCCGTGCCTCAAACGTAGAAATAAAAGCTAAGATCCGCGTACTCTTAAAGATGAATGATACAACCGTAATTATAACGTTTGCCTCACACCCCTGGTAACTTGAGTTGTCGTGCTTGACAGACATCTCCTAGGCAACTGAAGTCGCGTGCTCAGAGTCGTGTATGTGTGGAGCGAATGAAGAAAGTTTTAAGTTGTTGACGTGTATGTCATGTAATGCACGGCTAAGTTCAGCAAACTTGCTCAGGTCATGACAAAGGTTGTCGGATTCCTCTGAAGTAACGGCGCGGGAAAAACACGGCTGGAGGCCCTTTGTTGGCTCGTCTCATCAATCTTCCCAACATCTCATTTGTACAGCAATCAGGCCGCGTTAGTAGACGCATAGTAACACCGCTGATATGCATTCACGCACTCTGGTCTTAGTTACGCAAACTTTCCAGGCGCAGCAGAAAGTTACAATAACACAAAAAATTGGGGTATTTCTCCAAGAGGGGTTTCTCCAAGTTTAATTATTACTTCGCCACAAATGACAAGGGTAGACCGTACATTTCCACTGTTCGCTGTCCACTAATTGCGCAGTGATGAGTAATAATTCACAGCTTTAATTAGCGTTTTCTGTGATTGTGCCTTGATTATACAAACATTTCATGTGTTTCATGGAGCCTGGCGTTAATTACTAATAAACTGATTGCGGCCCTTCAAATGAAATATTTATTTCTCTTCCGGAAATTAAGTGTTGAATTTGTGAGGGGGGGGGGGGGGCAAATTTTATCATAGGGTACAGTAGTCTATATGAAACGTGTCCACTCAAGAAACAAACACCCTAGAGGAATGTTTCCCGATAATGTTCAAGAAACACACAACTTAAAGCTTGCTTAGGATAGAGTTGGTAGAATCTGTAAATATTTTACATACATTAAAGGCCTGCTCACGGAAAACCAAACATTAGTCTCTCTCGACTGGAGAAGTATGATCTGCCAGTGCAGGAAAATCCTACATTTTCAGTTACAAAGCTATTGAGACGATATTTTAAACGTAAGGTTAGTGAACTAGACGTCTCGTCGACAGCGAGGTTATTAGAGACGATGACATGCAATTTAAAAGGGAGAGGAATCGGCCATGGTCTTTGTTAAGGAACCATACCAGCTTCACCTGGAGCGGTTTCGGGTAGCCATAGCAAATCGAAATCAGGATATCAGGAGCCGGGAATCGAACCCGATTCCTCTCGAATGCGAGGCGAGTGTTTTACCATTGCTCCTCCTTGCTCGATTATTTGATAATTTGCAGCGGATATACACGTGCGTATAGGAGCGCTAAGAAAGTAGGTATGGTAATTGTTTCCCAGACATCCATGGTAGAACTACTGAACTTTTTATAAAAAACTGTCAAATGTATACTAAAGATACCAGGCTTGTATTGTAACAGCTGTACAAGTTTGTATGTTTTCAAGACGGTAGTATGGCAACTGTCCTATACTGCGTTGAGGTTAATTACTTCCTAAACATTTTACGAAGTTTTTTACAGTGTACGTAGGCGCCATGAGAAAGTTAAGGTGGTCGCTTGTTTGAACGTATTTTGAGCGTTTGAAGCTTATGTGGAAGCTATAAGGACGACATTACACACGCATCACGCCTCATAATAGCATCTATCGGCTAGTCACTGATCTGGCGTGCTGTCTTGTCGCCGACAACTAGCCTCTATGATACATTCATTTTACAATCTAATATTAAAGATAAACATTAACTTGACGTGCCTGTACCGTTTTAAATGACTTTGTGGCAAGATTTTCGTACCTGAAAACGACCACAAAAAACGCCCATTTTCGATAGCGTTACAATAAACAATAGAGATTAAATGAAGTATCTAAAATGAGTACATACACTTGTGACGTTATTTGAATGTTAGTAGAAGTGAATGGTTGCAGAATAATCTCATAACGTTCAGAGCTCTGCATACCGGTCGACGACCTGGGTGGGCTACCACCTTAATTATGTATTTGAGTATCATTCGTAGAAGTGTTTATGCAATAAAATATGAGCGAAAATTTTGCAAAATTCTCCTTGCTTGTTCGTCGTGATGGTCGTAGCTTCCAAAAATATTTCTCAATCGTGAAATATCTGTTCGGAAGGCGGGAACATCTAAGTTGGTAGCTCTGTCACTAACAGGTCTACAACGCCAGGGTTTGAAAGACACGCCGACGGTTTTGCCTTACAGGGCGAGGAATAGTACTAGGGGGAGGGAGGAGGAGACAGGTCGTAATGGGAAGTAAGGTCCAAATTCGTTCCCCGAAAGTTCTCCACCACCGAAATCTCATCCGAAGTTTCGGGAGTTGGGTACGGGGGAAGGCAAAGTTTATTAACTTCGAATTTTCAGCTCGTTTTCGCAGTGTTAGTCGCGACCTCTCGTTATTCCCCCGTTCGAAAGTTCCCCAGAGGTGGAGGAAAGGGAGATAGTTTGGGTCGGGGGGGGGGGGAGGTCAATTAGAAGGTCGTCTTGCGACACGAAGTTCACGCCCGCGCTGTGTTGGCGAATATCTTCCTCCTGTTAGGTCCGTAAGCTTATTAGAAGACCTCCAGCTTAGCGCTCGAGGTACCAAGTCGAGTAATCTAGATCTGGAGGATGTATCCTTTAAAACTGCGTCAGAGGACATTTTACTCTACAGCGAGTCGAAACATGTCCGCTCAATTACGTGAATGTTTTAACATTCTCGTACAGTAGTTGTAGAGTGGACATTCTAATTATCTAAGTGCCAAAAAACACAGAATTTAGTTAATTACATCAAAATGAACTATGTGTCAGTGCTTATGTTTTTGCTGTCAAAACGAAATGCCTGTGATTTTCTTAATAGTTTTAACGATCGTTGAAAGATTGCGTGTCCCATACTTACCATACGCTTGTACCACTGTTTTCGCCTTTTACTCCAAAGCATATTTTTGGCATTTAGATCGTTAAGCATTTCCACGGTACAGTTCTTGATTAAATTTGAGAAATTTAATTCCAACACCGATTTCCATGGTGTGCTCCCAATGCTCATATTATATTCGCTTTAAGGACAAATAAAAAAACTCATCACAAAAGTAACACACACAGGATATTTGAAAATTAGATGCCAAAACTCCAGACACATTAGTTTCTTTTGGCCAATACGAAAGGCCTGTACAAGTATATACGGGAAAGTATTTTTAAATGACTCAATAGTGTTCAAAGTTGTGGCGTAGATATCGCCTGGAAACAAAGCGATCTGATCATGTTAGACCTAAGCAGTTGGCGCACTACATAGGCCTAGTTGTGAGTTTTGTCCACCGAGGGCCGTGCGCCTTAAAACCGCTTGTACTGGGACAGCTTACAAACAGTTTTGTCTTTGAAAAGTAATATTACATCCAAACACATCATAATGGTGACTTTTTTCGTTGCACTGCCTCCTTACATTATCATTTTTTATGTTTTTAATGTAGTTGTTACAGTACCGATTTTTATTTTTTACGATTATTGTACACGGAACCAGTGTGGCAAGCAAGTACATGGAGTTGATCAAACCTTGTAACTTAATAATTCAGGCGAATGACTGGCCGTTTTAATTATTGTCTGAAGGTTTGTTGTAAATATGAAACTATTGCATTGGATATGTAACAGTTAAGTCAGTCAAAATTTTGTGGCACAATTCGTAAAAAAAAAAAAAAAAACTGTTGTCGCAACTAAAATATTAATGTTGTTCGATCAACAAATTCTAATTTAACGCGTTTTATAATTACGTGTAAAGTTAAGGGAAATTTTGCTGTGTGAAATACGTACACGGTTTATCCATCGCCATGTAGGCTACATGACTTTTAAAAATAATTTTGCTGACGTTTTATCAAAAATATTGTGTTCAAGCTTTAATAACGGAATACCGGTATTAACAAATGTTATGTTACGTTTTGTAAAGGCCTTCATCGGAATTGCTTAATTTAACATGGTCTTAAAACGTGTAACAGTTATTCACATTACAGTTCCTAGCACACCATAGGAGGGGCAAGTGTCACGTGTCTCGCATTCTGGAGGACACGGGTTCAACTCCCTGTTCGATCATCATGCTTCCGAATTTCTAGAGTTTCCCCAAATCGCTCCAGGCGAACGTTGACTGATATCTTCATCGTATTTGGTGTTTCTTTTCTAAGTTTTCACAATCTCTTCTTGGAATCAAAACACCGAATAGTACAAGTATTAGTTACTGTCAGATGGCAAAGAAATATTCTGTATTTATAATTAGAGACGGGATAATTTCACGAGTTTAGTGATTCGCATGCTATAGGCTGAAAGCGAATTTTTTGAGCATCGGCTATTTGTCCCCGGAGGCAGACAGTTAAACACCGGGGCAATTAGAGCAGGATTATATCCTCGTTTACTTGCGGTTTTATATTAACTCAAAATTCTCCAGGGAGTAGTGTATTTTGAAAAAAATATTATCTGATTTCAAATGGCAGATGAAGTGTATTCTACCGTGTCTAAAAACTAACTTGTTAATTTTTTACGGCCCAGACTATTAATGCGAGCTTCTGGCAAGATGTTTTCTGTGAAATCAATGTTTGCTTGTACACGCATATGTTCATAAATAACTGTTCTAGGAACATAATTTCTTACCGAAAAAAAAAACTGTTATCTGCAAACACCACTTTTTGCTGTAGTCCTATCGTTTGACGTTAGACAGAAAAAAAAATAGTGAAAATTGCTAAAAATGGAATTTTAGGGCGTTGGTGCCCAGTCTCCTGAAGACCAAAAAGAAAAGTACATCTTGGCTTCTGTAGTTCAGTCTTTCAACACATGCAATAAATACTGCTATAGGTCGTTCCGACTAAAGTGAGCACTAAAAATGTAACCTTCGAAAAGTATCACTAGCTGTTACTGCATATAATTCAACGTTAAACTGTAGTTCCCTTACTGCTTGTGTGGTTGGTAGCGAAGTTACACACAATATAGTTTCGTGAATTTTCCTATTTAAATACAACAATACTGAAACAAAATCAACCGATATCGACATAGTTGTATTTGATATAATTATTTAACCTTTTTTGATAAATCTATATAGGTTCCTGCAAACAGTAAAATTTATCTTACACGAGCAAACATTAAGTGACGTGTCCAGGGAGGTTAAACATTTCCCATCGCTAGCCGTTACGCGCGGAAAGATACGAATTGACAGAAAATATAACTTTAGCAGGGCTTTTCTGAGTGCTCACTTTATCCTGAACCAACTGAACTTATATAATTTGCGCGATATTGTATCGGCCGCGAGCTCTAAGGCTGATCCTTACTCGCTCAGTACTTCACTCATAGCCTCTACAGACGTCTGTATTGGTCTTGAAGACTTCATGTTGTCGTGTCACGGCGAGGTTGTTAACGTGACAATGTTGGCACGCGTGGTGATTATACTCGCTTCTTTCATCCCCCCCTCCCACCTGGAGGCACAATACAAGAGCTGTGCGCCTGCTGATTGAATTAGCGCTGTCGGCGGCTCGCGTGTGAAGAATCGGTAAAGTTTGGAGGCCGGCGGAACAGGTTCGCCCCTCACTCCCCTCCTCTTACGAGACCTAAGACACTCCCCCCCCCCCCCCTCTGCGCCTTGTCAGATACAGGATCGTCCATCATGTAATTGGGCGTAATGGTGTTGTTGCGCGCGCCATGCCGCCGTATTTTATAATTCTATTCTTCCGTACAACGCCAGTCGCATCAGGGAAGATCCTCATCCTCTGTACATCCTTTATTTTCCTTTCTTCTGCGTCTTGCCAATGTAGATATTTTGTAAATGAAATATGTGTGATCAGACCCCGTTATAATGTCACCGCAACTAGGTAGTTAGCTAAGCATGGGCGTCACGAAGGGGGGGGGGGGCAAGAGGGGGCAGTTGCCCCCCCCCCTGGAACTTGGCTACCCCTACAAAAAAAAGGTCACTAATTGCGTCAGGCGCTGTGAAAAGGTCTTAATTTGCGTCAGATGCTGCAAAACAATGGCCTGTGTCGTCAGACGCTGCAAAAAGTATAAGTTTTACTTATAATATATTAGTTTTATGATAGCTAAACTTAAATTTCTAAATCTTTGCCCCTCCTTGAAATAATTCCTGGTGACGCCCATGGCTAAGCATTCTAGGTTCCGTTTGTAGTACTATAGCAAGAAAAACGTGCATTACAACGTGTTGTACTTATGTAAAACTGACAGGCAGACTTAGAAATTACTCTTCATGTGCCAACTGTGAACTGTTCTGTGTCTTCAACATGTACCACCTGGACAACTTCCTCCTTGGCTGACTTTTTAGGTCTGTGTGGTCCGTAATAAAGTAAGCCCTTTTCATCTTGTGCGGAATAATAAATAAAAAAAAAAAACATCATTTGTTGTAACCTCATAATTAATTTTTGAGTTCGGTACAATCCATACACTTCGGATGTTACTGAGCTTGCTGTGTTTGTATTGAAAAGTGATCGGAAACAATGAAAAATACCTGAAAAAGAATAAGTAACTAGGGGTTTAAAAATTCTCGCTTTTATCCCAAACCATTTGACAGCTGCTTTGTTCGCCTAGGCAGAGTTGCCCATTGGGCGTTGTGTGCTGGGCATTTCTTCAGCTGTTGTCCTCCTGTCTGATGCATAACAGTTCACTAACACACACCTGTTATTTAGTGTTTGTTCTAAGCAGCCTAGATTTCCGCTTGCGAGTGGGTCATCCTTTCATAGGACACGTATCCAGAAGGCTTAGATTTCGTGTGGTCGAGTTGGAGATTATGACAACAAACTGAGTCAAATGAAGAATTCCTTTTGCATGGAGTTGCAATATTATAAAGTCTGATAACATCCCCCTAAGAACTAAGGTGCATCTTGCTGTGCCGGCATTTATGATCTACGGAGTAGTGATAGGACGGTGTACCAATCATAGCTGATACGTTTATCGAAACAACTGTAGTCGGCTGTTGAGCCTCGTGGATTGACTCCGACAGACGACTCAGGATTTGTGGATCGGGGGGGGGGGGGGGGGGGGGGGGGGGGGGGGGGGGGGGGGGGGGGTGGAGCGGGTAAACACTCAGAGAAAGTTGCCATCCTTGGTTCCCAGGGCCGTGTTGTAATAATCGCGCAGCTGTTGCTCGTCGTTTCCAAAGTATGTTTACCCTCTCCACTGCAGGAATACTCGTGCAATCCTCTGCCTCGTCCTCGTCTTTGCAGAGTGACGCTTCAAACCGCGTCGTTGAAGCTTCGCCGGAAATACGCGGTGTCAGTGCTAGAAGATATTAATTAATTAATCATGCGCGTGTACAGTACTGTACAATGCTGTGCACGACGTGCTGTGATGAGAGAATAAATACAAGGTACTCCAAGTGGCTCCTACAGGACCTCGGAGTATGCGCGTACACGATGCTGCAATGACTGGTGCAGACGTTCAAATTTGTCTTCGTGCACCCTACTGGCGTCAGTGTTGCCACGTTGGCGAAGATAAACTAGTTGTAAAATGTGCGGGAAATATCTGGTTGTCATCGCAGAATACTTGTTTTGCGAGTAAAATACACCTTCTTGCTATTCATGCTTACTGGTTTGAATAAAACTATTGACATACGGTGGCAGACTTATTGTACAACTGGCAACACTGACTGGCGTCCTCCGCATATGACACCTTTGAGGTGCCCCCACAGGTTGCTACTTGCCTGTTGTTTTCTCATGTGTGCTTTTAATTTTTGAAACATACACTGTCAAAAATATTTATCTTCACTCTCAAGTGCTTCTCATCCTCTCAGGGTTCGTCTCCTGTAGTTTTGTCCTCATTGAGTATAATCACCCTGCACATGTTTGTATGTATGATATACACACGTTTATGTGTGTATGCTGAGTGATGGATATATCTATAGACTGTTCTCTTTCCTTTCCATCCCTATAACCTCGGGGAAACAAGGTACACCCTTCCGTACACTTCTGCAGCTGGGTTTCATGTCCAGTAATTGGATCTTTTCAACTCTCAGTGCCTCGGGGTTCTACCGGTAATCACAAACGTACGGTCACAGGATATTTAGGAATACAGAAGTGAAATAGCCGGTAGGCCAGCGAACTCAGTCACACACGCCAGCAAAATGGCTGCCCTGGTCAACAACATGGCGGATACGCCTACTGCCAATCAGCGTAATGCAGCTGTTCTGATAATCGGCAGCCAGGTTAATAGGGAACCTGCCGTAACATGCAGGAGCGAAACAGTCTCGGACAACCAATAAGCGGTGAAGTTTGCCAATAACAAACGAGTGGCCACGTAATTTCACATCTGTATTACTGTTTAGTCTGCGGTACGATGTCTCAGTAGTCTTGTTCTGGTTGGCCTAATGAGAGACATACGCTACCAAAAATAATGACGTAGAGTTTAAAGCCCGCCGCACATGGTACAATATTCCTTACAATATTGTATACTAGAAGTCGTACTTGCTCGGCTACTAGCTTCTATACTCAAAATCTAGCCCTTCTACTAGCAATCCTGTGAACTCAAGTACTGGATTTGCCTAATTGCCGGCGTACTAATTCTGTTGCGAATTGCTCTACAATATTTAAGCAGCGGCCAATCAGAATTCATTAAAACAACAACACTAGAAGTTTGGTGCGCGCGAGTATTGCGAAACATAAACACGGAGGGAAAGAATTGGACGAAAGAGCAGTTTACATGGCGCGATTATTCAGAAACATGCAAGGAAAGAAGTTCCAGTTCTAGCAATAATAATTCCGGAAGTCGGAAAAATATACACAACCACAAGGCATAGCCACAATTTTCCTTATCAAGTTCTTCCAAAAACATAACAAGGGTGCCGTGATTCCAATTCCATTGTAACAGCCATTTTCTTGGCCACAAAGCTCTTAATTCCTTTGTGCGTCTGATGCAATGAGAAGTGTAAATTCTCTTCACGATACAAGCAAGCCAGCCAGTATCGTGTGCAGCAGAAACTTGTAACGCACATAGTGTATCGGCTTGTAAACTACCCAGCAAAGAAACTAGTAAACATTCTAGTAAGCGAGCTAGTAGGAAATATTGTATCGTGTGCGGCAGGCTTAAGGGCGCCGGGCGGAACCGTGGGAATTTATGCCCAGCGTCAACGTCAACGTACGTATTTGGTTTGGTTGTGGCTGGTGGCAGTGTTCCTAACTACGGGTGTGAATTCCTTCCCCTCTGTTTCTCCCCACATACAGATGAGCTGACAAAAGAAGTGGGAGGAGTAGAGAGGAAGATAGCTAGAGAAGGTCATATC
>PNEQ01027652.1:0-29693 GCA_003012365.1 Medauroidea extradentata | reverse complement strand
CACGCAACTCTCCACCCGGCAGACGGCCGGGAGGAGGGGAAAGGAGGGGAGGAGGCACGAAGGCGGCCGACCACGGCCGAGCGTAACCGAAGCACATTCTTGACGTCGGGAACGGAGAGGGGGGGGGGAAAACGTCTCGAGTTCATTAGGACAACACACGGCGGCTCACAGATTCAAATTCACCAATCTTCTGGGAGAAGGCAGAGTCAATGTTTATGCATTCACAGCTTGTTATGTATGAGGACTGGGCGGAAAGGCCAGTACAGTATATCCCATCGGTCAGGCCCTCTTCTGGTCTTCACAGTTCACATCTAGGATTCATCACCTTTATTTTGGCAGCCAAGTTGCCATATCCAGCCCGGAAATTTTTTTAAAAAGAAAAGAACTTTTGCACGGGAGTCACTACATCAATGATCCATATTTCACATCACACCCATTCAAGATGTCCAAAAACCTACACCAAAACCACTTCTTTAATTAAAACCTGAAAAATTTACAACAATCTTGAATTTTAACATTTCTGCCAATGAAAATTACAATGGTGTCAATCTCCCATTGCCTGGTGTCAATCTCCCATTGCTTCTAGCAATGTTAACATAGCTTTCGGCATACACAAAACTTTAAACACAAATAAAAAATAAAACTATGGAAATACATATTACATATAAGTTTACAGATATTATGGTCCATCTGAAAAATTAATTAAGACATTGGCCATACTGCCAAAAAAAAATACTCACTCGAAAAAATAAACATTATTTCACTGAATTGCATAGTTAGCTAGTCAAAATGAAATATTTATTTGCAAATCAGTCATGTGCAGCAACGTGAATAAAAGTAAATTCAATAAATTCAGTCATTCAAAAATATAAAAATTACTTTAGAGATGATGCTATTTAAAAGTTAAATTGATTCGCTTGTACGCTATTCCTGACAAGTTTTCACTTTAAAAAAGGGTGCTCTGTTGTTTATACTTTTTTAGCTATATTAATTTTCTACACCTATGGAAGCAGGTATAAAAAAATCTGTTTGACAGCATTGTTTAAATTATCTTTCCTATGTTTGCAGACTATTTCAAGGCAGTAAATACTATGTCTTTAGCTAATTACGTAAATAACAAAATTCTAGTTAGCTGACTTTTTAGTCGAAACCGTACAACTTCTTGTTTTAAAATATATTTACTAGCTATGTAAATGATTACAGGAATCACTAGATTCTGCCCATCACTATGTTGTGCTCAACTTCATTCGTCTGTGGTGTGCTAAGTGTTGGGGCATGTGCAGACTCTCGTTTGGTCTGGACGTAGCCAATTGAAACTGTGAAAATAGCCTTGGATAAGCTATGACGAGAATACAGGTCAATGCACAATGCTTCGAGTGGATAAAATATCGGTGGATAGTTCCCAGAATGTTTATTTAACTAGGCACAATTCCCATACATTTACCATCGTAAGTAAAATCCAGTACATTTCTCATTTTTCCCATTCGCTGGACACCCTGGGATAAAGATGAAATTGACCTGATTGTTAGAGATTGTGGTAGAAAGCGAGGGCTAATTGCATGAGGCACTAGTAAGACGCTCATTTAGATTTTTTAAAGCTGAGCAGCTGTTCTGCTTCCCAAGGGACATGACATCCCTGGCACCATGACTGACACTAACCACAGTTCCCGACGAGTCTATCTTGGAAGAGTATTTATTGTAAGCCAGCTGTCAACTTGCTTTTTTTACGTGCATACCTAGGACACAAACATGAGTCCAAAGATTTTTAAAAACATAGTCAAGTCTGGTTACCCAGTGGTTGTTTGTCAGGGTTCTTGTTCTGTCTGTCAAATTGCTAACTCAAACAAGACTTTTTTTTTTTTTTTTCAAAGACTTAAATTTTTTTAAATATTTCAAACTAATTTATTGACAACTTTTGGAATAATCTATCTATTTTGCCTCTTTCTCAGTGAAGCAACCAAAGTCTAACTAAAGGCAATAAATGTTCACGTTTTTGCTATTCCTTAATATTAATAAACTAAATCTGTAAGAAAGGGTATAGGATAGTAAACATGTTAAATTTTGGCATTTTATTTTCTTCAGGTTTCTGTTACTAAACAAAACAATTTTCCTCACCAAATACCTATTATTTTTTTTACTATCGTAGTTGATTGTATCATTAACTTGGTTTCTTTCGTAGTTCATCATTATGGATAGTTTGATTATGAGTCAGAATCTGAAAGCTTCCAAGGACACCTTTAATTTATTTTGTATGTACTGTATTTCTGTGTCTCAACGTATGTAGCATAATAACACAGCACTAATACTGTACGCAAACAATACAGCATAAAAAGATTTTATAATGACTCATAATATCTCCCAGTAATATTTTATTTATCTTTATTTACAGCTTTATATCAGAGCATAATTTTTCCAAGCACTATTATACAACCTCTTGAGGAACTGCCAAAAAATTAGGACACATGTGTATGTATAAGTAAGTGTTTTAATTAATTTACTTAGATGTCACCTTGGTAAACACAGTAATATTTATTCTCAATGTATTCTGAGTTACCATGTCTCCTCCACAAATAAAAGTGTGGGATCAATTTCTCCCTTGCTCTCTCCCTCAAGATCTAATACGACTGAAAGTAATCTTACCTACCATCATGTTTACACAGCCTAACTGCGACATGGAAGTACATAGTTCTACAGACAGTCTGATACTGTTTTAATACAAACCGTGTAGTCCATTTCTTTGAATTACATCTCTATTATTCTTAATTTTAACGTGTATGCATGTACGCTAAAGCAAACAATATACTTTTTTATCTAATTAATCTTCACATACAACAGCATTCTTGTACATATTCTTACCCAGACTGAGTATACTCCTGCATCACCATGGCAACCCTTTGTACAAGTTGAGCTGTTGGAATTGGCTCCTTGTACACGAGTTGATATTGTTGTGCCATCTTCCTGGCTCGTTTTACTAAAAGGCGATAATCTGGACCCATACCTATGAAGATAAAACAATTATATTTGTATCTCAGTAAAACTGTGTGTTCATTACTTTCTTACAAATTCCCAACTTTCCAAAGTCATCTAAATATTTTAAAAGAAACATTTCTTGAAACACACAATTTATTATCTTGGCCTTTTAAAAATTTGAATCTCTCCAAAACAGAGCAAAATCTGTAGCAAAATGAGAAAGTTTTGCTTTATGAGGTTTTGTTTTCTGAGAACACATTTTGATTTCACATCTATAAAATTATTTGCATTGAGCATCATGAACTGCCCTCTATAATTACTTTATAACAATAAATTAATGTTTAGACAAACCAGTTTTTTAAACAAAATTTCAAACATAAAATAAATATAAAGTGAACTTTTTGCTTCAAACCTTATGAATATAATAACCCTAAGAAAACCTCTTGACTGCACACTTATCGTAATGTTAATTGTCAAGATCTCTAGTTGACAATACAATATTATCACTTGCCCTATTAACACTTTTAATACATTATTTCTTTTCTTTGATTTTAAAAGTCAAATTCCAGAGTTAAGATATTATTCAGTGTTAAATGTCTTATGTAATTGTGATGAATAACAAAAGAACTCGGTACACACATTAAAATGTGGGGTATTAAATGGAAAATCAACCAGGAGTGGTAGCTTAAAACTTAAAATTTTAAATATTGTAATATGACAAGCTTTTATTTCAACAACATAAATCCGAAGTTATTAATTTTTATCTGTCACTACACCTGCTAACCCTGGTCCGACTGATCTTCGGTCCGATCCGAATTAAATGTGCACACGGCCGTACCCAGCTCGAATCTCCAAAGTAATCGGGCAGACTCAGCCCAAACCCTGTTACATTCGGGTACAAGCCGAGTCGGGCTGAGATGAACAAGGTTAAGGTCATATCCTACAGACTGGGGTTCACGGTAATATTTCTGGCTCGCCAACTCAACCTAGAACTGGTTCGTTGGAAAATGCACAGACAAATGTTATCTCAAAAGTGTACAAGAGAAAGTAGAATTAATTATAAGTGATTAAGTGATTGTGAATCTAGTTCTTTCTCTCTCTTTATATATATATGAATGTATGTGTGTCTACACACGTGCATGTGCGCATGTGACTCTCTCTCCCTCTATCTCTAGGTAGGACAATATAACATGTTCTATACTTTACACTGGAATTTCATTTCATTTCGATTCCCTCAATACTTTGGATACTTTGGGTATTTGATAGTGTAACAAAATTGAAAGAAACTTAGAAATTACATACGGGGTGGTTCCAAAAATTCAATACTGATTGTCGATTCTCAAATAAAATGTGTTACGCTTTGTTTTTTCAATCCTACAATGATACATCACAATTAATTTTAACAGTATTTGAAATAATGTGTATGTTACATGTTATGTACAATGATGTGCAGAAGTTATGGTACTTTTTGCCAACTCGATACAAACAGTAATAGTTACGGTACAGCAGTAACAATCACAGTAAAAATGGTAACAGTTACTGAAGAACATGCAAATCGTAAACTTCAAATAGCCAGTTCAATTTATGACACTACTCCATTTCAGTGTGTCCGCCCTCAATGCTAAGTGGCGTGTGCTCCTGCCCCTGGCACTTCATTAGAGCATCTTGGATGATAGAAATCTAGCAAATTTTAGGCCCGAAGGTCAGCACACCCTCCTTCCACTCACATTGAAACTGTACTCGGATGAGTGAATCAATGCACGGCACATATCCTCTTCATTTCTTGCGACTCCTCTAGACGATTTTGTGCCTGTGCTAGCATAATTACTAAACACGGCTTTCTGCCGGTAATCCATTTAAAACTTGCCCTCCTCGCCAATCAGTGTTCGCCCAGACCCAGTTTTAATTAGACCTTTACCCAGGCGGCACCTTATGGGTCATCGGAACCTAATCTTTCTAGCATCTTTACTGCCTTTTACTCCTGCTCCAGTTGTCTTAGCCATAGGTCAAAATTTTTCAGTCGTTTCCTAATTTTTGTAGCAAAGCTGTTCCACTTCTTAAAAATTTCTTTGTTTGCCAGTATAGCTATCTGGTCTACATTAACTCTCCCGTAGCCTTGTAGTTGTGCCTTAAATTTCTCTCTGATGTCTTCGGTCTTGGGACATTCCAATACTACATCCTCCATCGTGTCATCTGTCCCATAAACATCACACAAAGATGAATCCACCAATTTTATGCTGTACAACTTAGCCTTGAAGTTGCCATGTTCTGTCATGAGTTGTGCACTGTAGTTGTTTACTGTTATCCAGTTTCGCTTCATCCTGTCTTCCACTTCAGGAAAAAGCTCGAATGTAATTCTCCCCTTTTCTGAAGTTTCCCAAGTTGACTGTCACCTTAGCAAGGTTTGTTCTCTAGCCATTTTCTTATCTAATGATGATGTCGTCCTTCTTTACCGTCGGCGTTGTTCGGCCAATAATCCTCTTTCTCTGGCCAGCAGATCCACAGGCAACACTCCAGCCAGGACAGGCAACGCATCATTCGATGTTGAGGGATATGCCTTTGTGATACTTAAGATAGAAATCTAGCAGACTATCTCAGGTTTGAGAGAGTTTCTGCGTTCTTGGATAATACAGCCCATAGTACTGAACGCATGTTCACTGCTTGCACCTGAAGCCGGCACGACCAAACGCTAGCACAGTCAACCAAGGCAGCATTGAGACGTACTTTTACCACCATCCTAACACAGTGTTGTTTGTTTTAACAGCTGGCATTTACAGAAATTGTACTTCTTTAGCAGCATCACTTGTAGAACATCCTCACTCTGAATTTTTACTCACTGCACGTGGCGATGTACGTAATTCATGCCTTTTTAACACTGTATGCAAACGGTTTGTTGCATTTTTTACACAGTACAATTTTCTACTCCTCCCCTGGCTCATTTAAAACAGCACTAAACTTAGTCCAACAAATCAAACGACATCGTTATTGCTTTTTGGTCAGCAAGTTTCCAGATGATGTTGCATATCTTAACCTTTGCCTCTGGCACAAATGCTCCATTGGGCGCAAGTAGCAACCAACATAATTTCAACAGATGTGCACCTGCTACACTACCAACTGAATGATTACTGTCGGTATTTCACGACCGTAGCTTATGCGTGCAGCTTGAAAGCAGGGGTGTCAATTTTGTGGTTGCAAAACTATACTATAGGTCATTCAGAATAAAGTGAGCGCTAAAGATATAACCTTTGAAAAAAAATCACTAGCCATTACTGCATATTAGTCAACATTAACAGCTACACTATCATTTGTATGGTTGGTAGCGAATCATAGCATGCAGTTCCCTATTTTCTTATTTGAATACAGCACTGATCAAATAACAACAAATGTAATTGACATCTATGTATACCAAATACTTTAAAATATTTATTATGATCTTATTGACATACCTACTGACTGAGTAAGTTTATTTGATAAGCGAGACCACAAAGTGATTTAATTGCCCGCTGAATTCAACATTGTCGTCGACACATTGCAGCTAATGCTTGAGCCACAGAGATAGTTCAAAATTCCACAGACAGGTGGCACCAGAGTTAGGTTTTCGCCAATGCCGCTTCGCTCGCTTGGAAGAAAGTTGAAACTAGAGGGCAGGGCTAAAATTGCAAGTCAGTTTTCATTCTAGCAATAAGGGAAGGTGGGGTTAACAATTGTCATCAGGTTGTGTGATGTCCTGATTGGACGAGAGATGTGGCATGACCCTTCTGGCCTGTGGGAAGCATCATGTGTGTTACCTGTTTGCATCAGTTTAAGTCAAAGCTTTATCAAAGCAGGACCGCAGCATGAGCTTGTCAACCAAATATATGATGTGTACCCACAGTGCACCCATGGTTCAACCTTTCTTTCAATTTTTTTACTTTGGACTTTCCTTTGTATAAACCTAAAATTGTACTATATATATATATATATAAATTTGTTTCTTCCACTGTCAGGAAGCCGCAATGCCGTTGGAGACGATAGCATCTCCACCTTCATAAATTTTGTAGCTGCAATCAAATAGTACTTACATTGGCTCTCAAACACCAGACAGTGATTTTGAACTGCATATGTTATGTTTTAGAAGAAGGCCACAGTTGTGAAAATTATTTTGGGAGTTGCTCTATGTAATGGACAATACATATATTAATTGTTTAATAAAAGTGATTAGGCTTACTTAATGCTTACCTCTGATGAACATACAGTAGAACCTCAATTATCTGCGATAATGTTCAGGGGCAAGTGAGTCGGATAATCGAAAATTGTGGTTAGTCGAGCTTTTCCTGGTCTGCAGCTACCATACAGCCATACACTAACAGTAGGCTCCATGTTTGTACTCTTAACAGTTGCTTGTTTATATTCTGGCATCTCAGAATGTTTCATGTAGCACTGCACGAAAGTAAAAACTGCGTATTTACCATCTGTATTCATATATTTATCATGTAGTGTTGCATTCTGCTGTATCTGTTTACGTTCATTATTTATGTACGTTTTTTTGAAACAAGAGTTTAAATTTAAAACAACTGAATTAATACATATTTATATAATGCACTTTTTTAAAACTCATCTTAAGAACTTTAGAAATCTATATTTATGACACTTCAGAAAACGTTTTGAGAAAAAAACACTTCTTTGAATTTTTCTATATTTTCTTAAAGAAGTCTGTTACTTTTTTTGCACTGATTTGTTTGTTTTTTGCTTAATGTTTAGCTTGTGAAGCAATCTGAAGGTTTTTTGTATGTTTTTTTATGTCTGCACTGTTGTGTTCCAAACTTCAAATTCATTCACAAGTTTTGCAATTGTTTCTCGTACCGAAATCTATTATTTTTATTTTACTCTCAATCGTCAACACCACTCGCTTTCTTTTCTGTTCATTTGTTGACATATTGAACTGTTACAACAAATACAGTTTTGTAAACTACTGTACGGTATTAAGCATCAGAAAGTAAGAACTCTGGAATACAAAAGCTGAAAAATATTAGTAACTTTCTCATACGTGTAAACAAAGCCAACTAGCAGCCTAGAAATCACCCCCACGAGTGACTCATTGTGCCGGCATGCAGCGTGTCAGAGTCTAGTCTGCTCACTTAAACATGGACGTGCGTACGGAAGTACAAACTCTTCACATAACATGGAAACTTAACATAATTAATTTTTATTAATTATGCATATTTAAAGCATGTAGTCAATGATGGCATGTAACGAATTACAAGTAATTTTGTTACCAGTAACAATTACTTTTTGAATAATTCTTACTTGTATTTCGTTAATATTACGAAAAAGTAAGTTTTACTTGTATTGTACTTCTAGTTAAATAAATGTAATCGTTACTTACAAGTAATTGTTACATTTTGTTTACTTCATATAATTTCAACAAATTTTATCCTTCAAATTTAATTCCAAATCTTTACCGACATAAAACCACAGCAACGACGTAAATTGACACACAATATTGTGCACAGACTGCAGCTATTCTGTTGGGTTACAGTGTAACACTGAGCGCCATTTTTAGTTCTTAAAATATTTATATAATGTTAATATGGCGGCAAATGTTCTAACTTCACTAAAAAATTTTATTCGTTTCTACAAGACTGTACTTCTATGGTCAGTGATTGCTCTAGGCATCTTATAAAATGGCTTCGCCAAGCAATGTTACATTGACAGAATCAAGAAACTATAAATCTGTGTTTCAGCTGCTAAGTTCGTCATGGAGAAGCTGGGCTCATTCAAAAACTAAAGTTTTCATGGTTAGATGAGAAAGAAAGAGACATTTTTATTCACTGCATTTAAAGATAACTTGGGTGAAATAGATAAAAGTTCAAATACAGCATTTCAAAAATAGGCCCAAACCAATGAAGTTTTTTTTCTTTCAGTTTCCCCCTCTTTTCCAGTTTTAGAGGAAATAAATTAATATCTTTTGAACTCTGAATTCAACATTCAAATTCTTAGCCACTATCCCACTGCTTAAGCTGCTTTCTTGAAGCATAATTCTTCTTTAACTTCGAGTGTACCAGTAAAGAGACTGTTAAGCATCGGCAAAGGTGTATTGTCATTTAAGAGGGTGAAGCTAGACGATAGTAATTTTAAGATGCAGTTATTCTGCAAAGTCAATTCAAAACTTTGAAAGTTGGATTTTTTGTTTTTCTGTGTGTTAAGTAAAAATTACGGGGCAGTTTTAATTATTTTCTGGTAGAATAATGAATAATGATTTATGACGGCAAACAAACTATGTGTACGCAAACTGCATCAATGGGGACTCAATGTGACACATGACTTCTAGCAAATAGTTATTGTAATTAAAATATGTGCCTGTCTTTGAACACTGTACTTTTCTGCTGCTACATTTGATAAATATTTTTTGTAATGTAATTATTACCATGTTTTCGTATTACAAAATATATTAATATAAATAAGAAAAAGAAATTTTATATTAGAAAGTGTACCAGAAATTTCAAAGTAAACATAAAGTAATTGTAATTTTACTGATTACTTTTGTGGAAAGTAATTATTACTTGTAATTAGTTACAATTTTATTCAAGTAATTGTACTTGAGCCCAATTACATTTTATGTGTACTTTTACTATCACTGCATGTAGTATATGGTTCGACTCAAAATTTTATCCATGCATTACAATCTACCAATTTTGTTAACATAGTATTAGCAAAGTATTTTTTCAATTATTTTTGTCACTTGACATAACGTAAAAATTTTTTTCTTAATTAATAAAAATTGTGGATAATCCAGAAATCGGATGATTAAGTTGCGGGTATTCGAGGTTCTACCGTAGTGAGAACTGAAACACAGTGGCCAATGAGAGTCTACTGAGAACCTGCAAAATTAAGTGGCAAATTTATTTCACCTGATGCCAGTATAATGGTCTGTTTCTGCTCAATCATGTGAAGTGCTATACTACACCACGTAGGTTCATATTGAATCAACCAATGGTCATTTTCTGGTACTTTCTCAAGACCTTCACACTCTTTGATGAATGTTTGAAATACCCCACAACTCTTTGACCATTACCTAACAAGTTGCCCATAGCTGTGCAGCTAAAGAAACCATCTTTTAAATGATTAGTTGTAGAGTGTGCAAAACATGAACTTTGCTGATAGGAAGGTACTTCAAAAGCAGTAGCAACATTTTATGGATTACCTGCAACAGCTGCTATAACTTTATTTTCAAGACCCTTCACAAAACTATTTAGAGTAGCTGTTGTGCGAGACATTTCTGGAAAGAAGCAATCTTCAACACAGAAATGCTTGAATTTGAAATTGTTATCAAGAAAATTGACTTTCAGGATAAGTTAATCATCTTAATTGGGAGTTCACGCAAAATTTTAATTGTTTTGGTAATTTTTACATTTTACAAGATATGGTTTGTTTTGTAGACGTACATTGTGACTACTTTTTACAGTAGTGAAAATTTTCTAGCGTTCATAGTTTTTGTATAATGGCATATTAAAGCTCAAATTTGCATACAACTGTTTTATACAAGAAACGAAACTGACGTAAAGAAATTAAATAATTTACACTTAAAAATAGTGTCACGGGCTATGTCAAGACGTGTACATAAAACACTGTACGTATTTTAATTTTTAGTATTTTAAAAAAATTTGCAGAAATTTGGTAATTTTTTATTTCAATATCAGAAGAAATTTTTCAAAAATACAATTGCTGGTTTTTATGCAGGTGTAGATGTAACGTGTAACATTGTAGTTCACTGAATTATTTCATTTCTGTAAGTCAGTTGGTTTTAGTTTCTTTGACACCATTATATAAAAAAATTATGAAGTCATATTGAACAAACCATATCTTGTAAAAATATATAAAAAAATTAAAACAATAAACATTTTGCTGGGAGCCTCCCCCTCCCCCTTAAGTTGTTGAAGTCTTCATATTTGTCATCACAACAACAAATTCTATGTTTCCAAGTTCAGCCTGAACTTCCTCTGCAACAGTGTCATACCTTTGAAGCATACTAATATTACTGTTTTTCGAGTCGGAATTGTGTAATGGGGTTCTAACTTTTTCCAACAGCCTCCTGAAGCTAATATTTCCCACGTTACTAAATGACTGTTGATCAAAGCACACCAATTCACCAGTTTACTGAATTATAACTGTCCGGTCTTCCAGTTCGAATTTCTTTGATCTTTCAATGAATAGTGCCAGAAATGGCTGACTTCAAAGGAATTTTAAAAACTTAATTTTAGCATGTGAAATATTTATGTCTAATACTGAACTTGGCTCTGTACTAGGTTGTATTTCTGAACATTTAAATACACTAGGACTTTCTTGCAAACCTAAAGTACTTGCAGTAGACAGGACGTCTAGCTCTGGATTATCCAAAATCTAATGTGTGCGATTAGATTTTGGTATAGGCAAGGTGGTTGTATTGACAGTCTTAGCTTGTAAAAAATAATGTTTCACCTTAAATTTGTTCATAAAATTCATTGTTGACTGTGACTTGTTACCTTAGAATTTTTTGTGTTGCCATACTTGCATACATCATAGTTTTCGTCACTCGGATCAACGTGAAAACATGACACACATTAGACATCTTGAACGGAAAGACATTTAGATATTTTCTGATATTTACCACATAACTTTTTTTTACACATTCATGAAACATTCTGGAATCACCACACTTTCTTGCGTCGTGAATCTTGTAGTTTATGCAGCCGTACTAAATACACCTACTGTCTAAAAAAAGCCAGTTGCAATCTACTTGCATAGTGGATAAGAGTGAGGCAAGTTCTTGCTCAAGATACCAATTTGCTTGATGTTTTGTGCCATTTATTAGTTGTACATTATTTATATTTGTATTTTTCCAGGACATGTGTTATTATTTTTCATATGAGAGTGAGTTATTAACTAGATTTAAACTTTATTATTAATTAAAAATCTTTATAAAACCATTTGAAAGGACAGGTTTTTTTTTATGTTAGAACACAGTTAAAGATGAGTTTTCTTAACCACAGTTTGATAAATATTATAATTTCCAATTTCACAATTTCCCACTAAAAACATGCTATTTTCATACAGGATACTGAAACGTTTTTCAGCAATGCGAAAAAACCAGATTCTTTCATGCTAATTTCTTTGAATCTGCATGCTTTGTTAGAATTACAAAAAAATTTCATACTGTTAAGAAATGTATTTGCAGAAATATAATTTTTTAATGTTTATTGAACAGAGTGTCGTGTTTGACAAAATGAAGCACACACTAATAACAGTTTGACCTTCTGTAAAAACAATAAAAGGAACATAGAAGAAAAAATGTACATTGCTTTTTTCTTTGGTAAAGGCTACACAAACATAAATCTCATAGAAATCCATGTCAATGGGTGACATTTTCATTATTTATTGGATGAACTGACACTGTAAGACCTGAATGCATCTTTGAACTGCTGAATGTCTACAAATTCGTAGAGTTGAAAAACTTGGGTGAAGCCTTTACTATTTATGTAAACTGTACTGAAAACTTAAATCATAAAAGTTGGCAAGCCTGAAATTAGCCAGTGGCAATTAGGGAGCATAAGTTATGGCAGAACAAAAATATTAATATCTTCTGATTAGCTAACTTTTCATGTGACAAAAGTTTTAAATTTTGTTCACATTGGATTCATCACAAAATCAAGATCGGGAGATTTTTGGTGGGATGATCCTTAGTTAAAATACATCTGACAAAAAAGTATTCACAATATGGAGAGAAAGAAAAAAAAACCAGTATTTTGAATACCATCACACTTGAAAAATCTGTTACAAAGACAAAAGTGTATATGCGAATGAGAGTAAACCAAAATATATTATCAAACAACTAAACACAGACGACATGGTATTTGTTATAGTACGCGACTTCACTGAGATTGACAGTGATCTTCCGAGTACGGCATGTGTTTACATAAAAACTACTTCATTCCGTCTCTTATGATGTTAACAAAAACTGTCAATTTACTTACCACTGTACACCATACCAATGTGCTGTGTTATCATCTCCACTTTATGTACACTGTGTTCTTCATAGAGAATTGATTTGTGTTTGTTTTCTGTTGCAAGAACAACACCGTCTTTTGCTAAAACAGAAAAAAAAAAAAAAAATGTTTAAAAATCAAAATCCTCAGACTTAATACATTACACATAATTTGTCTTAGGCCAACAATTCCCAAGACTGCAATTTAGCAAATGTGTAGCCATAAATTTATTGGAAATGTTGCACAACATTCCTATCTCAGCACATGTAGGTTTCAAGAATTAACCACCTAAAATTTTGTAAAAAAAAATTAAATGTTTTTCATAATACAGTTAATTTCTGAACTGTCCCAAAATTGTCTCAAATAATTAGTATGGATTTTTGAAAGGAAAGTCAACTGAATGCCATTTTTAATAATCACGATAAAAAAAATTCTATGAATTACACGTATTAGCATGGCCATTTCATTACACACAACATGAAGTGTTCAGCATTGATCATTACCTAATAAATCAGTACATCTGATAATTTTTATAATGAAAATATTTACACATGGTTCAAAGTGCTTACCTTTAATGCCAACAGATGGAGCTCCAGATGCGACTGCTGCCAATGCATACTCAATTTGTACCAATTTTCCTGATGGGCTGCAAAAGAAGTATATCTTATTGTTCGGTATTAGGCCTAACACAAAAGAACAAAAACTGTACACATAATATTCAGTAAGAGTTCAAACAGTTTTCAAGATATCACTTCCGAATAAACTACTTTCTGCAACAGGAAAAGAAAAATGTTGTTTCACAAATTAAAATGAGTGAAGTGCCACCCCATCAGTCCTGCTGAAGGCAGTGGACAATGACGTGTCACGACAATTCAGGGATGCCTTCCAGTGCCTGTTGGACAAACAAAGAGATATTCACCCTGCCGAATGAACGCCTTCACTGCAACAACGTTGCTACATGCCAAGCTCGAGCATGACTGCCTGGTCTACAAGCCGCCACACAATTATTCGCCGCACCAAGTGCCCATCACAAAACAACAAGTGCACGAGATGCTACATGATGGCGTCTTCGAGCCGTCTTGCAGCAAACTCAATTCTACTATAACCTTGACCCCCGAAGGATGGGGCTTGGTACTTCTGTGTCGACTTCAGGACCCTAAACCTCTGCATCAAGTCTGCTGCACCTCTATACATTAGTGACAGAAATGAATTGGCTACTCTGGGCAATGCAAAAGTTTTGTCTACGCTCGACCTTTGGAGCAGGTACTGGCAAGGCTCCATGAGACCCGCTGACCACTACAAGACAGTCTTCACCACTCCTGACAGCAGCATCTACCAGATCTGTGCCATACCATTCAAATCGAAGTGTGACCCAACCACATTCCAAAACATGATTAGTGGGTGTTCTGGGTGGCCTCACGTATAAATTTACCCTGGCCTATCTCGAAGACGTAGTTGTCTGGTCAGAGTCCTGGGAGGAGCATCTGCACAGTCTATTAGCACTCGTACACCTAGCTTTGAATGAGATCACCACCTTATTACCCAAATGTCAACTAGGAAAACTTCTATCAATTTCCTGGGCCATGTGCTCGACGTCAACAGCAACCATTCTAACAAAAAGCACCTTGACATTACCAGGACGTATCCTACGTCCCACATGAGGCAGAAGTTGATAAAGTTCTTCTGGGACATCAACTGGCTGGGAGAGCATGTGGAGGAATTCGCCATTGTGACGGCACCCTTGACGGCCCTGATGCTATCGCAGAAATCCTTCAAGTGGACAACAGAAACAGAGGAAGTGTTTCAGGAGAGCAAGAAACATTTCAGCAAGTGACCCACAATGGCCAGACACAATGCCACCAAGCTACTCATCCTCCAAACTGACGCAAGTCAAGAGAGCTTGGACGTGGTGCTGTACCAGTTGGACAACAATGACCAGTAATAAGTCACTGACTACACAAGTGCCAAGTTTGGTCCGACGTAGTAAAGGTACTTCAACATTAATGAGAGGGAGTACCTAGCTGTCCACTGGGCCGGGAAACTGTACTGTCCTTACCTGGAGTACAAGAACTTCAAACTGCGCAGACAACCTGTGCCTAACATGGCTTCATACCATGCTGGAGGCCCACAACCAGCTCTGTATTTGTCTTCTGCAACTTTCTTAACTTTTATTACTGTGCTATTATGTGTGATATAGGTTTTGTGCACGAGCTAAACTCCTCTTTGGCTTAGCTTTGCATCCCTGAAGCCATGATATCCGATAGAGTACCACGGGCATCTGCCACTTTTCACAGTGTTGCCCATTGGAAGAAGGTTTTAGCTCCAGGACCACACCACTGGCTGGCCTTCTGTTGAGTTCAGTTTATAGTGTGTTCTTGATGGTGAGTTAACGTCGTAAACCAGCCCCCAGTAACTCATAATTAACTGAGTCAACTGTCTGTGCATTGTGGTATGGAGACTGGCCATAACAGGTTTCCGAAGACTATCTGGAGGGTGCAAGAACCACTTGGTACGTAGCCTGCCCCGTGTTCGTTGGCCTATCGACCCTGAGATTCTTCACCGAACTTCATTAGAAAAGTTTTCTCCACGGCTTCCTGCTATACACCCTTCCTACCATCAAACTCTGCTCTACTCTCCCTGCTGTCCAGCTAATTTTTCTGTTAGCCTTGAGATCTGTTTCCTACCTGTGTATCAACTACACCACTATTTTGACCGCTATTTTCCCATTCCCAAGCATCCCTCTCATGCCAGATGCCACCATCACAATGTGGGGCCATGTCAGACAGTTATTGGGTGTCCATGTCATCTACGTAACGTGAACTTCTTAACAAAAACCTCTGCATAACAAAGTTTGTATATGGTCTGATCAAAATTGTACGATATTTTCCACTCAAGAAACTTAGTTCTACCTTTGACACAAAACCCCTTGATAGCACAGGTATTGAGAAGTTTCAATGTATTAAATTTTTAAAGGTTTGTATTGCGATACAAGAAAACTTTATAGATTTGTACATAATGAATTTACAAAAACATAAGAGAAAAGGAAATTGTATGATTCAGCAGGTCGTTAAGTCTGACAAGTACATTTTTCACAATAAAATTAATAAATAAGATATTGCACAGTGAACAATTATTGCAGATGTGACTTTGTAACTGTTGTTTGAAGCAAAATTAGTGGGATATTTTTTATTTGACAATTGTACTTTGTTTTAAGTCAAGGATAGTAGAGGGAGAGGTTGGGCCATAACTCTCCCTCCGGAGTAACGGGATCTCGGGCGACCCGCAGTGACGTCATTGTGGTAAACTTTTCGCCCCCTCAGTATACAGCTGGTCGAGCGTGCGTAGAACAGTTTTCTTTTCCGCCACTTTGCGAGTCAGTTGTTTATAGTTTTCGAGTAGTTTTCCTTGGAAAAGTGCGTGTGTATTCACAAGTTAACATATATGTGTGTATATATATATATATATATATATATATATATTTATTTATTTATATATACATATATTGGACGGGCGCCTGTGGCTTGTTTCGAAATGAGAAAATGGACTTCGTGTGTGTGTTAATTCGTCTCGTGTAAACGTGTGTCGATTCGTGCCATGTAAACAGAGCACGGGTAAAACGTGACATATTTATCATGGGGTTTTTTCTTATAAAAAGTAAGTAAGTTAAATGAGCACTGAAATGCCTGGTTGTGCAATACAAAACTGCAAAAACTATAGCAAGAAAACCGGTCAGCTAGTAACGTACCACAAATTCCCGAACGATATTACACTGAAAAAAAGATGGATTATGGCATGCCGAAGAAAAGATGCAGTCAACACTGAAACTGCAAGAATCTGTTCTGTTCATTTTTCTCCCGATTGTTATGCAAGAGATCTTCAAGGAGAACTTACAGGCCAAAATAGGAAAAAAACTCCCAAAAATGATGTGTGCCCTAATTTGTTGCTGCCGAATACAACAACGGAGGAATATTCTTCTATCAGAGGTGAACGACTACAAAACAGAACAGTGAAGAGGAAGTTGGTTAAAGACATAGTGGAGTCGGTGAAAAGAAGAAAAACCGAAAATGCTTCTGCTTCCGAACCAAACTCGATCAACGAAAAAATTTCAGAAACGGCAGATATTAGTAAAACAAGGGAATGCTCAGAACCAGGAATCACTGTGGAGAAACTACAACAACTGGAAAAGGAACTGGATTTGTATAGAATGCGTGTTTTATCGCTGGAAGAGGAAATAAAAAGGAAAACTAACTCTGAAAAGTTGCTAAAGGAAAAAAACGCTAAGCTGCGGCAAGAACTCATTAACATTAAGGTACAGCACAGACAGTGTCCGAAAAACACTCGTAAAAAATTGCAGGAAATTTTGAAAGACATTTTTACTACAAAACAAATTGATAGGCTTATTTGTAAAAACAAAGAACGGGGCTGGTGGGAAGATGAGGACATTGCAGCAGCTGTAACATTACGGTCTCTTTCAAGGCGGGCATATGTTTACCTGAGAAAAACGTAGGTATACCACTACCTGGTCTGTCAACCATTAGAAAATGGACACGCAATTTTAAGTGTTTGCCTGGAATTCAGCACGAAATAATTGCTGTTTTAAAAGCCAGGTCTTTTTCGATGACATCGAGGGAACGTCTTGCTGTTCTTTCATTTGACGAAATGAGAATAGACAACAGACGCTGCTATGATTAAGGAGAAGACCAGATCATCGGCCCGCACTCAAATGCTCAAGTTGTAATGGTCAGGGGCCTTACCTCAAAATGGAAACAACCAATATATTATGACTTTGATAAAAATTTAACAAAAGAAACTCTTTTTGAAGTTATAACTGCAATTGAAGAAATTGGTTTTAAAGTAGTTGCTGTAATAAGTGATATGGGGGGTGAGAATCAAAGCTTGTGGAAAAGTTTGAATATTTCATCTGAAAACGTTTCTTTTCCGAATCCAGCCCAAGTTTCCCGAGAAGTATGGGTATTTGCTGATGTACCCCATTTGATAAAACTTCTGAGGAATAATTTCTTGGATCACGGTATACGTCTGTCTTGTGGAACCGAGATATTTAAATGGGACATATTGCGGGTACTAAACGATAAGGAACTATCGTTAACGCCGAAATTAGACAGCAAGGTGCATCTTAATGTGACAGGCAGTGCCCGACAAAAAGTGAAATACGCTACACAGCTGTTTTCTCACCACGCTGCAACACTACTTCTCAAAAAGTATCCTGAAAAACCTCAACTATCACAGTTCTTCGATCTAACCGACAAATGGTTTGATGTCATGAATTCCAGGTTCGTTAACGACCTTAGAAAACCATGGCACAGCGCGTTTGGCATCAATCTAAATGAACAAACAAACATTTTAGAAGATATAAAGCAGGCGATTTTAAATATGAGAATCGTTGGCAAAAAGTCACTAATGCAAAGGCATTTTGATGTCAATTTCATCTCTCCTAGGGTTGCATGACTATTTGACATCAAAGGAAAACTTTAAATATGTGATAACCTGTCGTCTTAACCAAGACGTGTTAGAGAATTTTTTCTCTAGAGTGCGTAGCATTGGAAATAATGACAATCCAACAACACAATTTAAGTACAGGATGCGGATGCTTATGTTCGGAAACGAGTTACCTTTGCCATCCGGGACTAATGTCGTAGAACTCAGCTCAAAGAAGCCATATTTAACTTCGCAAATGTTTGTTCAGTTTGAGGAAAATCAAAGAGGTCGAGAAAACATTGTATCCGATTGTGACGAACTAGGCGAAGAAAATAAGCAAGTGGAAGGCGACATCCAGTTCGCGAACACTTTAAGACAATGTGATGAGGACGAAGCGCTTCGCTACATCGCAGGCTATCTGGCACACTGCAGCAGCGACAAGACTTCGGCAGATATGCATCAGTCAACCACAACAGAAGGTTAGTTTTTCTTTTTATATTTTAATTCTTAAATATTTTGTGTAGGCCATGTTGGTGTAGTGATTAATGTGCTTGCTTGCCATTTTCGTATAATTGTACTACACGTAACTGTACTATATGCAGGTGTTTTTAAACACAAGTAAGACCAATGGTATAAATATAAAGGTCTCTTCATGTTTGGTTTGTGCTAAAATAAATCACATTTTTGCGTATTTTATTCTATATTCATTAAATAGATATTTTAGTGAACAGATTTTCATTGCACAGGACAATCATACCGACACAATTTTTTTTGTAAAACTTTATGCTAGTAGTAGTAATTATATTAGTTATTATTTTCTTTTATTTCATTGAAATTTTCAATGTTAGATCGACGAGAATAAAATCTGTTACTAAACTTAAGTCATATTTTTGTTAAGGCCCTCTTGTTTACATATTTTTTAAAAATAATAATAACTGGCATTGTAAGTTTATATAATAACAATTATATAACTATAAACAACTACTATAGATTAAACAATGAGAATATTTACGAGGTTACAAAGTACGGGATTTATCAATCCAAATACAGCCAAAATTGTATACCAGTGAAACTATTTTGGTGCCTGCATTTGATTTCAATAAGTTCATAAAGTACAATTGTGTAAAGTTCTATGGAGCACCGCATTCTACTTACACCTCTTGCTATCTGAAGTTGCTTCTAAACTATGCATTTATTTCGTGCGAATAAATTTTCGATGATTAGAATGCTAAGAATAGCCCAAATTATTCAACTCTTGAAATAAATATGTAATTTATTGTTTTACAAAATTTATATTCACTTGCTGTTTTTGCAGGTGGCTGGATAGAACTTTTAAGTCGTGGGGGACTAACTATCCCATCCCAGGCGTTACATGAGATGGTTAGAGTGGCTGAAGAAAGGTTCAACCACCATCATGGTACAGGTATCAGCAAGGGGGGAGGTATTGTAAAGAACTTTTTAGCGAGACTTACCAAAAAATTTCCCAGTGCTGACAAACTCGTTTTGAAGAAGCTAGCCAGAACAAGGACATTCATAAGGTTGCACTACCTGAATCGCAAAGCCCACGCAGATTTCTTACTAAAAAGAGAACAGAGGAAAAAGAAGCAGTATAATGTTCTACCATAAAAAAGTACGGAATTTCAGAGAATTATGTTTAATATTTTATATGCATTAGAAATGGTGATAATTTAAAATTCATAAAAAGGCAGTAAATTTATTACAGTCCCCAATCAAGCTGTTCTGAAAGTTTCGAAAGCATTCAAGTTGAAACATTGATTTGCTATTCTGATTTACATGCCTAGGGTTGTATCCAAATTAATTTTTATAATGGAATTTAACTTAAAAGTAATTACAGAATTGTGCATCTGAGTATTAGCTTAATTAACTTTATTGAGTATCTAGAGCTTCAATTTTTTTTAAATTCATTAGTTCACATCGAAAGCCGTTGTGTGCGATGATATTGAAATTCCCACAAATTTTGTGTACCGGTTATAGTAAATAATTTTTTTTAGAATAACAAATTTTTTACAATTGAATAGTAAGCCAGGGAATTTTTTTCTGCTATTGAATATACTATACATTTGTATGTGGGGTGTGTTATATATGTATTATATGTATTGTAGGCGCATGTATATAATTTAAATAACTCACTAACTTTGTTCATAGTACCTTTCATGTCGTAAACACCATACATAGAGAAATATATTGTTATTGTGTTAACAAGAGGTAATGTGTAAGATCATTTTATGAAGTTCAATGTATAAAAAGCTTCGCAAAAGTCTATTCCCAGGTATCACATGCTGTACCCGAGATTTCAGTACATAATTTTGGATTGCTTGTGAAATAAAACTGAAACCGTTTGTGTTAAATGATGCGATTTTTTGCTGAATGAGTCTGCGTTTACCACCAGATTCATATATTAAAAGGTATTTATGCAACAAAAATAATATTTAAAGCGGCTCATTTCATTCAGCCGTGTGTACATATATGGTGTGCAAAATATACAGAAGGTACTTCTGCAAAGTCTAGCACAAACACGTCTTAATTTCTTGTTTCCCGTGAATTAATTCTGGAGATGCCGCTTACTGCATGGCGAAGGCAGCCGTGCGTTGTCCACAGTGACGTCACGCACGGCGACCCGTACCCCCACCACTTTTTACCCCCGTATCGGCCCAACCTCTCCCTTTACTATCCTTGGTTTTAAGTGGCCACAAACGTTTGGTAATTTATAACTGTGCTAAGAAGATCAATAATTTTTTTAGGTTTTATTACCAAAATCTTATAGAGTGACAAAGCAATAGTAAATTTCTTTTAGTGTTAATGTGCAAAAGAACAACTGAAATATAACTTCCATAGCAGCTAATTCTAATAAAAAATGACAATGCTATTACCCCCTTATTACAAACACACAAATTTTCAGTCCCTTCAATTTTGTTAAATAGAAGTGTTACTTACTGGTCATAGAGATGGAAGTATATCATAACCAAGATAAAGAGAAATTATGGTGATTTATGTGGCAGTCATTAATACATTTTTTAGTTTATGACTCACAGAATTAGAAATAACAAAGATGTTCACTAAACTTGTAAAAATTATTATTTTTATAGTGAAGTGTTACATTTAAAACAAAATGTATTTTAACTAACTTCTGTAAAATGTTGACAGAGGCCAAAAACCAGCCTTCTGCACAGAAAACTTGCAGCAATAAATGTTTAAAAACATTGTTTTTATATTTTAACATGAAAGTTTGCATGATAAATCTCATGCAGAAAGAAATTTTGCAGCATGTAAATTATACTTGTACCTCTTGCCATCCCTTTGTTTCATGCATCTGCCTATACTCTGTTTTTAATCATTTAGTCTCCTGTCCAAAATACAGTGTATTGCCACTCTGAGTCCTAATTATTTTCCTGTCCTTGGTATAATTGTTTTCTATATTTTCTCAGTTATCCTTCTAAATTATTCCCACAAGGCCTCTTATACTTTCTTTAGCTCACTTACCTTTTTCCACTTTAGGCTACCGAAATAGTGTGGTAACCAATTCCTTCCAATAATTCATACTGTACTAACACTAGCATTCCTAGGCCTGACAAACTACATCTAGTACTGTCCCCTCTTCCACCTCATTCCATCTTGTAGTTTCCATTACTTACACCAAGCCTACCTTCATTAACTGTGCTGCCAATCTCTGCATCATGTTGCCCAGTTGCCCCCCCCCCCCCCCCCATCTGTTCCATCCAACCACTCTACACCCTGCACATTCAGGTCTCCACCCACAACAGCCCACTTCTTTCTTTTACAGCTTTAACTGTATGCCACCCTTGTCCTGATGGCATATACGCCACCAGCATTATCATACTCTTACCACTCCCTTTTAGAATTCCGGTTACACCTTCTTTAGTAGGCGAATCCATTACAGTGACCTTATCAATCCTTCCTTAACACATACCATTATACAATGCTACCAAAGCATCCGAACTGTACCCTTCAACAACACCCCACAAACTGCCCAGCTTGACATACACACTAATACAGTTCACTACCATTATTATTATTATTATTATTATTACTATGCCTACCTGTTTAGATTTATTATCTAGCCTACACTGTTTTCCCCAACTCTTCTTACAGGGATGGTTATTTACCGTAGTTGTAGTAGTAAAATACTGCACACAAGTAGATTATTTTTGTGTGTAGTTTTAGAAGGAGGACACTGGTAACTTTTGAAAGTGTACAGATGAGAGTAAGCAGTGAAATGAAAGAAATGGTGTACACCTAGATCATTATGGCAAAGTCAATGATAAGTATGTGGATGAACTATGAGACCCTTTTATAGGTGCTTGAGATAAAAGTACAAAGACGAGCAGAAATGTAGGTGAAGGGTAAGTGGAGACTGCAGGATAGGATAAGAATGAAAGGCAAGTCAGGATAAAACTTACAAGGTGGTGAACAAAGTGGGAGGATGGGGAAGTATAGTATAGAGGACGAGGAAATAATAGTGAGAAGATTCAAAGGACATGGAAAAGAGATAGGGGGTGGGGTTGTATGCCGTCTATAGCTGTGTCCGAAATGAACTTTTTACTTATTTAGGATTTGGGAATTTATAGCAGTTTTTTCACAACCTGCAATACAAATTCTATGTTAACATTTGTTATTTTGTTTCAGCGTTATTTATTTACAAAAGAAAAATTAATTTTTAAATAAAAAATTTTTGCTGCATACAAACTAGCACTATGGCCTTTAAATCACATTATTACTGTTTTTAATGGAAATGTATATGTTTTTCAGCCTAAACATAAAGTATAAAACTTAAGTAAACAGCAGTCAACAAATTTACAGAGCTATTTGGGAACTTTGTATGCTACTTCATCTCAGTAAGTTTTACACCCTAAATTCCCAAACATTTACTGCACTAACCTGTTCATGTTGTTGATTTTGTAACCTAAGTAATAAAGGATGTCCACAATGTCTATTTAGTTAATGCATATTGTTATGGTATTATGTTATGGTATCTAGTGTTGTAACATTACCTTAAGTATCCAGTGGATTTATGGCATGTATTGGATTGTGTTACAGACAATGAATGTGAACCTTGTGTGATACCAGCCAATTAAACCTTGGAACAGAGGATTGTTGTAAGTGCTTGGGTTCACGAACATCCTCATAATGGGAAGACACTTCGTGAAGCGCATGCCGGTTTCCAACAACGATTCCACAAACAGGCACCACCAAAACAAACCCTTCTGCGTTGGGAACACAAACTTTTTGAAACGGGCAACATCAAAGATAAACCACGAACTGGAAGACCTTCAACCAGAGTGCAATAATGTCAGGAAGTCGAGGAATCAGTAATGAGATCACCAAAGAAGTTTGAGCTGGCCAGCTCACCCCCATGTGCCCTAAAGGATTGCTTCGAGTATGAGACTGTGATTTTTCTGGACAGACTTTGTACCGGCTTGTGACTTTGAATAGTGTGCCGTGTGCTAGCCCGCCAATGAACTCGTTATCCCCTCCCATAGACTCTGATGCGCTTGGCGCAGCTTCGTGAATGTTCGGCCAAGTTCAGCCGTCTTCGTGCTTCCCCCCCCCCCTTTTCCCCTTCTCTCCCGAGCCTAGGCGTGCCTTCCTGAGCGGTTTTGGGTCACTCTTCCTCCGTCCTGCTAGCGAGTGAGTTTACCGAGATCATCATGGCCGTCGCGGCCCCATGCTTTCATTTATTAGTTTCTGGTAAGTCTTATTAATATTTGGAACCTTTTTCTTAGAGTTTGTCTTTAACCTTTACTAATTCTTTGTGCCGTTAGGCGATGCGGTGCCGTCTCGGTAACGAGGTGATCGGAAGCCCCATTTATTTGTATTTGTTAATTGGGTGTAATGTTTCCATTTGATTTGTTACCAGACATTCGACGTTTTGTGATCAGCCTGAGGGCCTGTGTTCAGTACCTTGTAAACCTTATTGATATTAAAAGTGAGTTTGTTAAAATTTAATATTGCTTATGTTATGGTCGTAGTTAATCCCGTGTCTCGTTAGCGAGTAAGTACGTCGCCTAATGAAGTGAGTGGAGAGGTGTGGGTAGGAAACTTGTGCCTAGCACAGAGTGTCGCTCTTGCGCTAGATTTGTAGGGATTTGTGAAATTGTTCCCACGAGATTCGGGCACAAGTCGCTCCGCAAATGATTAGCGGAGCTTGGAATACCACGATTGACACTGCATAAACACATTAAGAACAACTTGCATCTTCACGCATATCACCCCATGTTCGTTCAGGAGTTATCAGACAATGATTTAGCCAGCAGACGGGAAGCACATGCGTAGATTTTTCAGGCTTTCGACACAATCCTTAAACGTGGAAAGGTCATTTTCAGTGATGAGTGTGCCATCTATCAGAGCTGTCGACCACAGAATGTTGTGTTCTAGTCCAAGGAAAATCTACATTACGTCGAGGAATTGGAACATAATCCTCCACACGTCATGATACGGGCTGCAATGAACAATGGACATTTGTTTAGACCATATTTCTTTGATGGAACAGTGAACCAGATAACTTATCTGGACATGCTGCGAACCTGGTTTGTGCCACAACTGGAGAAACTTGGTATTATCAATGATGTGTGGTTCCAACAGGATGGAGCGCCAGCCCATTATGCCATCTCTGTTAGGGAATACCTTGCCGAGGTCTTTCGGAATCGTTGGATTGGCCGAGGTTCAGCAGGGCTGCCCGCCCCACTTGAATGGCCACCTCGAAGCCCAGATCTCTCAACGTGTGACAATAGCCTTTGGGGCTTCATGAAGGAGTGTGTTGCACAGCAGCGCTACGAAACCACAGATGAACTTAAAGAAGCAGCAAGACTTGCATTTGCTCGTATCAGCCCGCAAATGCTTCGGAAGATGTTTCACAGAACTCGGCGCAAAATTATTCTCTGTCATGAGAATGAAGGAGCCCAAACTGATCCACTGGATACTTAAGGTTATGTTACAACACAAGATACTATAACATCTTAATACCATAACAATATGTATAAGACCCTGTCCATGTCAATTCAGGCAGCCAAAAAGAAAATTTTACCTTCGTAGTCTCAGGTGTTTTGGAATTGGACATATGTTGAAATTCAGGGAAAAATAAGATATGCATATTTTTTTGTTTTGCCGAAAAAAATTCTTGGCCCGAGATACGGGCTGGCAAAGATGGTGTCACGGTCACATGGCGTTATCGACAAAAATTTTTAAGTGGTCTTAAAGGGCTGTATCTCTGGAACAGTTCAAGATATTTTGTTGTGGTTGTTTTTATTTTAAACACAACATTTTTCTCTTTAAAACAGTATATAGTTTTTTGAAATGTGTGTTCATTTTTTTTAGCAATAACAAAAAATAAATTTTTTTAACAAGAATTTTTTTTTTTTTTCCAAAATTGCCAATTCTACAAATTTTGATTTTTTTACTGTTTATTAGTACCATGGAGTGCTACATTCCCTGAAAAGGAGAACTTCCACTTTCGAGTTTAACAAGTGTGTGTCTACCAGGCAGAGATCCTCTATGTGAAGCTGTTCAAAGAATAATAGCCAGCAACATATAGTTGCAAGTAGTTATTATGCTGATAATGTATCATTCTTTCCATATACAGTAGTTAACTCTATTGAAGGAAAACATTCAAAATCTACATTGCCAACCACAGAGAACCCAATACATGCAAACTTATGGGGTTTTCATTAAATACTGAAGTTGTATTGCAATGCATACTTAAAGAATAAATTGGCTTGTTGGGCCAATTTTGTTGCTTACAGTACTGGCAATGGCAAATGAAAGGGTTTACAGTTGGGTGGCAGAATAAGACTATTTGCATAAGCAGATGGAAGGAACAAGTTGCAGGATGACTTTGATAAGATATGATTAAGATAAATGTGAGAAAAACAAAAGATTGTTAGTTTACGAGGAAGAAAGATAGATGTTCTGACGTATACAAATGGGAAGGGCAGGAGATAGGTGAACTTGTAGAAAATACTGAGACTAACCACCAACCCCGCTGGAAATCGAACCCAGATCACCAAGGTGAGATCTGGCCACTTGGTTACCGTGTCCCAAAGAATAAATGGGGAAAACGAGCGCATACTGGTGAGCAAACTGAACTCTAGGCCATCAATGTTGTTCAAGTCGGACTCACACGATGCCCAATTTATGTTCGCATTTCTGCTTCTCTGAGAGCTAAAATCCAGCACCATCCCAAGGTGTCCATCTTTGGGAGTAGCAGATTCCGTACTTGAAAGCTTGTCTAGAAACATAACAGATTGTGTTCTATTTTTCGTTTGCAGCAGATTTATGATATGTTCAAGAACTCAGTATGTCAAGAAGGCGGGCCTCGAAAAAGCAAATAACTTTATGCAGTATATACGTAACTATACAAAAATTAGGTCTCCTGCAGAATGTACCTGTGTTAAATATTACTCCTTAGTGTTGAGTTAATATTATTAAATACACTCAATGTCTCAAACAATTATAATAATACTGTAAAATCAACTTAAAAATTAAGCGTATTTGTAACAATAGAATAACTAATATAATTTGAATGCAAGCAGTTTAGTGCCTGCCTCTCCACAGCGAATTTCATTTGAACTCATGGTTCAAATCTCCCTTAACCAATTTTTTTTTTTTTGTTTTATTCCATCTGTTATGGCTTCGTATAAATTACGGTTTTTGCTAAAAGTAGTTTATTTATATTGACTATTCGTCAAACTGATTTACATTTTATCATTGGCAAAGCACATTCGGTTGTGATTCGTAACATAACGTAGAGATAATGTTTGCAATGGAAAAAAATTATTTTATTTTTTACTTATTACTTAATTGAAATCCAGAAAACACAAAAGCAATACTTGTTTTCAATACCGTAGGCTTAAGGGCCGTATCTATACACGTCTTTTGGTGGTTATCCAATCACCGAAAGTCTGTTCCGGCTGAAACACACACTATAAACCTATTTCGTTGGTTAGTTGACTGCCTGAAAGTGAAGAGCCATCAACTGTCACGTGAATGTGGTCAGACAGTGATTCGAAAGACTGTTAAGGTGTTTTCATTGTGTTTTTATAACAATGGCGGTAGATCTCTGAAATAACCTGTCAAACGATACTTGTTACATAAGAAAATGCAACATTTTAAAAAGATATTCTTAACTGGAACGAGTTTAGGAATTACGTATTTAAAAGTTTTCAATAATCAGAGGCTACTTTTAAGTATACCAGATCTGTTTAAAGTGTATGCAATAACGTGACTCTGAGTTGCGTGGAGGCCAAATGAAGAGAGACTGTTCAGGGGAAGGTTAAGAATACCCATAGGCGCCAGTTTCGCAGTTTTAGCTCGGCGAAACACGAGCACGAGACGTCTTTCTCAGGTCGTGGCCGACGACCATGTGGCTGCCCCCAAGCAGCGTCACTGATGTAGCTGATTTTGAGCCTGGCGTCGTACACTTACCTACACACACCTAGCCCCTGTTTAGGCCAGGGCCATGCCTATTTAACACTGAAAGGTACGAAAATTACTGAGTTCAGACCAAGTCATGATAGAGGAATGAAATACGCTATTGATACTAAGAATTTAATAATACGAGAAGTAGTACAGAGTTCTTACAACTATGACCACAGTAAAACGGCGGTTCGCCCCTGGACGGAAAACGAATGTTGATGTTACGGAAATGTTACACTTAAACCTATACAAAGTCCAGGGGCGGCGCGAGAGCAGTTCTCCCGCACGTGTGCACTGCTCGGTGGTCGGACGAACAAGTCCTGCTTCTGGGAGATGGCGCGCAGAGGGCGCAGCATCTCCCGCCAAAACACAACAAAACGAAATGAGATGAAGTGGTGATGGTGAACAAATGAATACACTTGATAAAATTAACAGATAAGACATATTAAATTATTTAGGGCACTAGTAAATTTAAAACAATCCAATAATAAAATTAAGAAACTTGTAAACGACATAAACTTAAATGAAAAAATACATATATATAATAATGCATTTCTGCCTGTCTGTATCACATTCGCGCACTTTCACTCACCCTAGCTAATATCTGAGGTGCCCCGGGAGATATACTAATTAGCGGTGCGGCCGATAATTAGCATATTTGCATCTGTTGTACCTGATGCCAGGGTAGTAGGCGAATTGTAGCAGGACTAACGGTCTGAGCAAGATACGTGGACGACTGGTTCACGTCATACGCCCTCCCCTCCCGAGGCCGTTTGTCCGCTACGTGCTCGTGTCCATCCCCATGCATCAGGCACAAGAGGATGGTGGGACACCTAACTTACACCGCGGTCGAAGATAGTATCGGTGTCGCTGCTGGTTGGTGACAGGTGCCTCAGGGACACGTTGTGGGAGGGCTGTCCTGCCGATTGGGCGCGAAGCATCCGGTTCTTCGTGGGTCGTGCAGGCTGCCTTCGGACGAATACGACGGCGCTTAGGGCGCCGGCTCGACCAGGTGTCACTGCCGTTATGTGACTCGTCACTGCTGCTGGTCGATGTGATGCGGTGACGACGGGAGTGAAGTCGACGGGGTGAGGGGGGTATGGACCCCTCAAGCGGGTTCTGTTGCCTGCTGATGCCTGCTTCGTCGTCGGTCGTTTCCACCCGCTCGGAGGCGGTCATCCGATGTGTGTTCCCTGCTAGAGTCGCAGCCCTGGGCTGGACTGTGCTATCCCCTGGTTTGTGCACAGTCAAGGGTAGTTCGTCAGGTGAGCTGGGTGCGATTTCTGCTATGGGAGGCGTCGCGACGTAGGTTTCAGTGTTTCCGAGAGGCACTTCAACGCCGGCGGGGTCCTCGCTCGGGCCAGTTGCGGGCCGCTGGAGAGCAGCGTTGTTGACCGACCTGTTCTCCACGTTCCCTTGGGGTATCGAGACACCGGGTGACGCTGGGTTGAACGAGGGGTGAAATGTATCTCCGTCAGTTGACACGGGCGTGGCACGGCCCGAGTTGTCACCATTTTCACTAGCTGCTGATGTGGACGCGTGAGGTGCTTCGCTGTCGGGGGCGCCGAGCGTCGCGATGCCAATGTCTGGCTGGGCTAGGCGTAGATGGTCCCGGTGAATGGGTATTCTCCGACGGTGACTTACTTGCACCAAGTATGTGGTTGCGCCTAACGTGCTTATAATTTTGTGGGGCCCACTCCAGCGGGGACTGAACCCAGCACATATATTCTTTCTTGCTGAGGACAGTGTGTGTTCTTGCATGTACACGAGCTGTCCTGGTTTCAGTGGTTTTGGGGGCCTGGTTGTTTTCGGCACCCATTGTTGCACGTAGCGCGC